>JBBBDQ010000414.1:1612500-1677500 GCA_037127315.1 Ascarosepion bandense
TGTAGCCCCCTAATCCTTTTACTCTCATGTAGCTCCCTAATCCTTTTACCCTTATGTAGCCCCTAATTCTTTTACCCTTATATAGACCCCTAATCCTTTTACCCTTATGTAGCTGCCTAATCCTTTACTCTTATGTAGCTCCCTAATCCTTTTACCCTTTGTAGCCCCTAATCCTTTTACTCTTATGTAGCCCCTAATTCTTTTACCTTTATATAGCCTCTAATCCTTTTACACTTATGTAGCCCCTAATTCTTTTACCCTTATATAGACCCCTAATCCTTTACCCTTATGTAGCCCCCTAATCCTTTACTCTTATGTAGCCCCCTAATTCATTTACCCTTATGTAGGCCCCTAATCCTTTACTCTAATGTAGCCCCTAATCCTTTTACTCTTAGGCAGCCCCCTAATCCCTTTACTCTTATGTAGCCCCTTGCACATCAGTGGCATTACTGCCTTGCTCGGGGTGATACGATTAAAAATATTCTAGCTGTAAGGAGAAAGCTATTTTCATATAGCTTTCTTTCAAGAACTGCAATGTTGTGGAACAGACTTTTATAGCTACTCCCTGAACACTTCAATACTGACCTCTTCAATTCAGGTATCAGTTTGTATTTATCCTCCTTATCCTCTTAATCTTAATTTTCTATAACATCCTCTTACATCCACATCGCAAAGCTTATTCAGAATTTTGCACACCTTATTCTGCTGAATTTTGCTCCAAATATGTCGAAGAGCTGCCTAGTAAGGGAAAACAAGGCATTATAAATAATGATGAATATATAATTGAATGAAATGACGAAAAAAAGACGGAAATGATTTACGACTCAAGAGTAATTTTCTTTTTAACCAATCAAGTATTAAATACACTTATAGTTGTTACCACCACTAAATCGTTAAAAAACAGCACACTATGAAGAAAAAAAGGTCCCAAACTTAATAAAAACAATTTTTTACCATCAAAATATTTATGTTATCATTAAGAGGAAAGATCAAAGTATTTTAAATTATTTTTTAACATTTTTAAGCGTTTCTAATTGTTTGAAATTTACGTAAAATCTTGTTTTGATTTTAGTTTTGCGTGTAGCTAAATCCTTACGAGAGTTTACGATGGAAAATGTAATATTACATAACTCAGCTTTTTTTTCCGGTAAAAAACACATTAATTTGGAAATACTTGCAAAAATCAAATAATTGTCGGATTTTCGAAACTTATTAAAAAATGAATGACATTATTTTTTCAATTATTATCTTTAAAAATCTTGCTATTTTTTTTTTTTTGCATCTGTTACCTCCCCTTCACGTAAAACTATACCTGGAGTGGCTCTTGAACTTTTTGACGGGTGAACATTGACAATATTTAAAACTGAACATAAAGGTTGGATGTTCTTACTTACCAGAGAGAATGGACACGAAAGCCTCCATAGAATTGAGGAAGTTGTTACGCACCGGCTGATCTTGTTGCCCGACATCCAAGTACCCCCATCCGTATTTGAGCTTCCTAACTGCAGGAATGAACACTTGTGAAAGGATCACCTCGAGACCGCTGAGCAGACCTCCACCTTCACTTTCTTGACGACTGGCGTCAAGAAGTGTGTAATTAACTTCCTGAAGAATAAAGAACCAGAATTTTTATGTTATAAGTGGAAACAGTTGTAATAACGAATGTGTCATTTTAAACGTTCCTTAGATATAACATAACAGGTGATGAAAAATGAAATGCATACGACAATGTTCAACGCAAAGTGAATTGACAAAAAATAAATGCCCCACAATTAACCCTAGAACCTAAGCTGCGTAGGAATAAGGTATCATTGCACTTGAATTGGGGTCGTTGGCATATTATTCATTTAGAGTTCTTAAAATGCAGTTAAGCAATAAATGCACATGTATACGTACATCAGCTGTAACCTGTCCTCTTTTATATGGGGGTCGTAAAGCACCTTACGCTCGTTAATAGGAAAAATGTGTGCTCTCTCTTTTACGCAAGGCCGTAGCAGTCATTCAGTTAAGTGCAATATGTGATATACGAAAGGGACATAACTGACTAAGCAAGAGATTTTCCCGTAGTAGACTGCCATTAGTTCCCGAAGAAGGCTGGTTGCCAACCAAAGTTATAGAAACCAATCCGTCCTGCTACTTAACCCACAGCTAATGGAGGTAGAAGCGGCGGTTTAATCAGTCAGTTAAGTGCCATACGTGATACACGCTTTGAGCGATCATGTCTCGAAAAAGACATGAATGACTGGGCAGAAGATTATCCCGCAGTAGGTTGCCGTTGTTTTCTGCGGTAGACTGGTTGCCAGCAAAGACTATAGAACCCAATCTGTCCTATTATTTAACCCATAAATGGAGAGAAGGGACGGGTTAATACCTTTCCCAGGGGTATTTGTGCGTAAGTGAATGCAATGAATTCAACTGGAATTCAAACTCGGCTGCCCAATTTGTCCTTCCGAGCCGATCCTTTCCCAAAGGCAACGAATTCGACAGGAATTCGAACTTGGCACTCCGATTTCTACAACGCGCAAAGTCGTATTCAGCTATAATAACGCGGAAAACATTTTGGAAATCACTTAATCTGTTCTACACCTACTGACATATTTACCTAACTGCGAACCAACTTTTTATAATCTTTTTCAATCACTGCCAAGCGTTTTAATCAGGAGAATTTTCTCTAATGTTAACCATATTCAAGAGTTAGTTGAAAAAGTTTCATTCGTAAAAACCTTATTCTGCTGAATTTTGCTCCAAATACATCGAAGAGCTGCCTAGTAAGGGAAAACAAGGCATTATGAATTATGATAAATATACAATTGAATAAAATGACGGAAAAAGACGGAAATGATTTACGACTCAAGAGTCATTTTCTTTTTAACCAATCAAGTATTAAATACACTTATAGTTGTTACCTCCACTAAATCGTTGAAAAACAGCACATTATGAAGAAGAAAAAAAGTCCCAAACTTAATAAAAACAAACATTTTCATCAAAATATTTATATTATCATTAAGAGGAAAGATTTTTTTAAATTATTTTTTAACATTCTTTAATTGTTTCTAATTGTTTGAAATTTACGTAAAATCTTTGTTTTGATTTTAGTTTTGCGGGTAGCTAAATCCTTACGAGAGTTTAAAATGAAAAATGTAATATTACGTAACTCAGTTTTTTCCGGTGAAAAACACATTAATTTGGAAATACTTGCAAAAATCAAATAATTTCGCATTTTAGTTAAACCTCCGGGACTTAATCCAAAATGAATGGCATTATATTTTAAATTATTATGTTTAAAAATCTTGCTAATTTTTTTTTTTTTTTGCATGTTACCTCACTTCACGTAAATTCATGAAATTTCGTAGGTAAAATTGGTTTTATTAATGAAACACAGGACTCATTGGGAAATGAAAACCATCTATAATTTTTTCAACCATTATCCCTTTTTCTGAAAATCTGCTCCTAATAGTAAAATAAAAATGCAATAAAACTATGACATTATTTAATTAGATAAGCTTTTAATTGCTTTAATAAATAATATAAATTATGGACATCATACAGAGATCCGAAGGCGAATTGGCATGGCAAAGGACGCGTTCCAGAAGATGAGCAAAATACTAACACACAGGAAAATCTCAATAGAAACGAAGAAAAGAGTGCTAGACTGCTACGTAATGTCAGTTCTTCAACACGGCAGTGAATGCTGGACAATATCATCGAAAATGAGGACAAAACTGGAAGCGGCCGAAATGTGGTTCTACAGAAGGATGCTACGGATATCGTGGACTGAGCATACAAGCAACGACGAGGTGTTAGAAAGAATGGCAACAAAAAGAAAATTGATGCTGATCACCAGGAAGAGACAACTGAAGTTCCTGAGACATGCAATGAGGAAGGAGAGCCTGGAGAACCTGATACTGACAGGACAGATAGAAGGAAGGAGAGACAGAGGAAGGCAACGGATAACATATTTGTAGGGCCTGATCAGGTGGATGACGGATCGGGGGTTGCCAGGAGCAACAGGAGCAAACATACTAAGAGCCACAAGGGATAGGGAGACGTGGAGAGCCATGATCGCCTACGTCCTGAAGAGACAGGGCACATAGAAGAAGAAGTATGAAGAAAATTTTTTCGATTAGTTATGAAATTTTAAAATATTTTTTCTTTTTTTAATTATAATAATGTTATATCGCGGGAACGATATAAATAACAAGGTAAATTCCAATTGGAAAGATTGACATAACACGCCAGGGGTAAACAAATGACAGAGTTTATTGTACGGAAAAGTACAAGTAACAGAAAGTTCATAAAATGTCAAGTCAAGACGGATTGGAAGCGGAAGCCGAATCGTCTCCTACTTCCTTACTTCAATACTTCTTAATCTCCTCGGCGAATCAACTGTCGGGGGTGATAGGATGTTCCATTATAACAAATAATTTTAAAGTTTCAAAAATTACGTCACTTGTGATCACCATAGACACTTAGCTTATCTCGCATCTGCTTGTTGTCACATATCAAATCATACAGAAAAGGTCAGAAATACCAACATTCGGTGATTAGGAAATGTTGAAAACAAGTAATACTTGTGTAAATTAGATTAATTTAACTTTAAATTTTCTAATTTTCCAAAAATAACGTTTCATAGATGTCAATTTTACTTTTGAATGATTTTTTAAACCGATAATTAACTTTTATTTACAAGTGGGTTGATCGCTCGAAAATGGCCGAGAAATTGAAAAAAAATTTAAATCTCAAAATTTTAGATTCCAATTAATATAATTTCTGTTTGAAAGGTACCAGAGTATTTTGCTTACTAGAAAAAGTAACTTTTATTCCCTTATGTATATATATATATATATATATATATATACTTTCAAACATTTATTCCAACCAGCATTTATTGTTTCAAACATCTATTCTCTTAAACGTTTATTTTTATTAATTAAATATCTAATATTTTTCAGTTGATTTAATGAATATTTATGAGCGTTTTGTAATTTTCTCGAAACCAATAACGTTTTGTTTTTGTTTACAGATACTTTATTTCAAACAAATCATTTCATTTTTACTTCAATAAAAATAATAACGCATCCTTTAAAACCAAATACAGTTTTCTTCTAGTTTCTTTCTTTTAATTATATTGCTCCTCTCTACAGATTATATAGGTATATATATATCAACAGTACTTGATTGATATGTACTATTAAAGAAAAATGTGTTTCCAAGATGGTGTAGGAACTGACCTTAACTATATTGGCATCAGTAATAGCGAGGGACGTATCTGACTTAATGAAGAGCAGGCAGACTCCTCGAAGAGGTACTTCTTTACCATCTGAGACAAATATTTTGGCCTTCAATACTCGAGAGGTCCTCGGTGTAGATTGACCGACACGAATGTGATCCACTGAAAGAACAAGAAGATTATTATTTTAAAATAAGAGTTTCTTTGATGACATTTATTCAGACCAATGTCATAATGTTTGGATATTTTGTTTTATTTTACGGAAAAGGTTAAGAACACTAAAGAAATGAATGAGAAAAATAATCTTTGAATATGTCGTCTTTAAAAGTCAGTATAAGATCTATGAATGCATTGTCTCAACGTGTCAATAAAAAGACAATGAATATGTCGTTTCAGAAAATTAAGAAAAATCATTATGATGCCTGAAAAAGTCTGGAAAATATCATTGGACATGACACAAGATGTCAGTAAAAATACCTCAATAGATTTGTTGTTACAAACAAAATCAGTAAAAACCATCAATAAATTGGACATGTCAAAAGATGTCAGTAAAAATACCTCAATAGATTTTTTGTTACAAAAAGTCAGTAAAAAGCATCAATAAATCTGTCGTCTCAAAAACTTGGTAAAAATATCATTGGACAAGTCACAAGATGTCAGTAAAAATACCTCAATAGATTTGTTGTTACAAAAAATCAGTAAAAAGCATCAATAAATTGGACATGTCACAAGATGTCAGTAAAAATACATCAACAGATTTGTATTTACAAAAAATCAGTAAAAAGCATCAATAAATCTGTCGTCTCAAAAACTTGGTAAAAATATCATTGGACATGTCACAAGATGTCAGTAAAAATGCCTCAATAGATTTGTCTTTACAAAAAATCAGTAAAAAGCATCAATAAATCTGTCGTCTCAAAATCTTGGTAAAAATATCATTGGACATGTCACAAGATGTCAGTAAAAATACCTCAATAGATTTGATGTTACAAAAAATCAGTAAAAAGTATCAATAAATCTGTCGTCTCAAAAACTCGGTAAAAATATCAATATATGTGTCTTCTTAAAAAGTCAGTAAAGAGTTAACGAATATGCTGTCTTAAAAAGACAGCACAAATATCAATACTTGTCATCTCAAATAGTCATTAAAAAGCAACCATTACTGAAATATGTTTTTATTATTAATTTTTGCGATTGTTTTAACACGAGTTTTATTCTATTTTATTAATGTCTATAACTTTAAGAAGAGTAATCACCAAATTAATAATATCAAGAACACGAAAGAGCTCAGTTATCTTGACCAAAGTTAAAATAAACTATTAGCGCGTTTAATAAAATTTCATATATTTCATTTTTTACTATCAGAAACACTGTAATCAGGCAACGTAGGTTTGATTCGTTATGCTGGTAAGTTCATTTAATTCAGTCAGTCAGTCGGTTAAATGTCGTACGTGATACACGCTTGAGCGATAATGTCTCACTGAGCAGAGGATTTTTCCACAAGGGTATTTGCACGTAAGTGAATGCAACGAATTCAACTGGAATTCGAACTCGACTATCCGATTTCTCGTTCCGAGCTGATACCAACTGCACCACAAAATTACTGAAAACGAAATCGTATTTATTCCACATCTAGAAGGCAAATTTCGAATCTAAAAATTTTCCCAAATTTAGAGAGAAAAAATAAATTATTATTATTATTATTATTTCTTTTAATTTCTGATGTATACTCATTTCTTTTTGGGTCGGAATCAAAGACCTATGGTCAGAGATGACACTTTCCACTTTGCATTTTTTCAGAGAGAGAATAAAACTTAATATCACATATATTTTACATACATGAACCCCATCATAAGGTGTGGACTGTATTTGTGATTGCACTTTTTCGTATTTCTTTAAGGCTGGGATATGAAGATTCCTTTCAATGAGTCCATTAGAACCTTTTCCAATCAGTCCGAGGGCTCTAACTACAACTGATATTTTAATGTTCTCAAGTGTGAAGATTTTGAGATTTCGATTTTAAGGTCCTTGTAGTTTGATAGACCTTTTTAAGATCTTCAAAGATGGATTACGGTCTGCAGGTCTGTCATGTTAATAAAAAATCATATTTGGTTTTTGCCGTCTCTGATGATAATGTCTGAGCGATTATCTTTTAATGTTCTTTTTGTGTGCATTGTAAAATTCCATAAAACTGTTACAGGTTAGTTCTCAGTAACCGGATCTGGGTTGCGTTCATACTAATTTTTCCGTAAAAATTGAAGAAAGTGAAGATATTCTCTCTCTCTCTCTCTCTCTCTCTCTCTCTCTCTCTCTCTCTCTCCCTCTCTCTACCCTCCCTCTCTCTACCCTCCCTCTCTCTCTCTCTCTCTCTGGTTTTTATATTGCAATACTGTGCAACCAAACATTGTCATCAGAGACGGCAAAAACCAAATGTGATTTTTTATTAACATGACAGACCTGCAGACCTTAATACATCTTTGAAGATCTTAAAATCGGAATCTCAAAAACTTCACACTTGAGAACATTAAAATATCAGTTGTAGTTAGAGCCCTCGGACTGATTGGAAAAGGTTCTAATGGACTTTTGCTTCTTTTTTTTTTTTTTATAAGCCTTTCACCCCGAGCAGGGCATGTCACTGCCACTACTGCGCAGGGGGCTACATAGAGTGGAGAAAGGATGATTAAATATAGGAAATGTCAGAGGGTGGGTGATAGGCGGGTAAGGATACCGAGAATGAGGGTTGGGTAGATGAGAGTGTTCTGAGAATAATTGGGAGTTAGTGTGATAGAAGGTGTCTATTGACCCTACATTTAAACACCTGGAGATTGTAGCTGTCGGGAAAGCAGACTTGTGGAAGGGAGTTCCACAGGCGGGAAGCGCGAGAAAAGAAGCTGTTGGATAGATTCAATATAGTGGTTCCATTTGAGGTCTGAGGACAGGGTAAAGCCGAGGGGGCGTAGTGTATTGCTCTCAGGGAGAATCGCTTGTCCATGCTTATGGGAGGCAGGAGAGGTTGCCTGTTATGTTTGACAGACAACAGCTTGGTCTTAGACGAATTGAAGTTGACAAGCCACTTCTTGCCCCAGTTCACCACAGAGTGTAGATCCCGTTCAAGGTCAGCAGCGAGATTATATCTGTCCGCCACGACAAGTTTCTTACTGGTGCGGGAGTATATTGTAGTGTCATCTGCGTAGATGCCTACTTGGGACTTGATGTCATCTGGGAGGTCGTTGATGAAAATAAGGAAGAGCGTCGGGCCCAGGATAGAGCCCTGTGGGACACCAGCATTCGTGCTGTAGGATGAAGAGGCACGCCCATTCCACGTTTTAACCACTCTCACATATTTACGCAAAAACTCCTTCTTGTTGCATTGAAGCAGTTGTAAACAACGCTCTGAATCGTTGCAGCATCCGCTTTGAACACAGCTTTCTCATTGACAAATGTTCATGCAAAATGATGAATACATTGCCTTCTTATATTTTTTAACTCCTCTGCTGTCTCATGCAACTACAATTTACGGCCAGCCAAAACGAGTTTGTGTATTTATTTGGTGTTTTCCTGGACAACTGCCAATTTTGGGTGATCTGAGCGTTCAGCATCATTTGTGTCTGTACGACCGCGTTAAAAGTCAGTATACCACCTCTTAACTGTTGTTTCCGACGGTGCAGAATCCGAATAACACTTATCAAGCCATTGCTTTGCTTGAACAGTATTTTTCTCACTAGAAAACAACTCTCTATCAACACACGAATTTAAGATTTGTCCATTGTTTTGAAAATTTGCAACAGTATCTTCACTTAAATAATTGTAAATTGTTAACTAATAATCCCATTCGGCCCAGATTTTGTTATTTGAAGGTTAGTATTTCATAAAAATTATATGGGTTTTTATTAGTGGCGCCATCTATGTGTCAGGTTTGGGACTTATTGAGTGATGCGTTAATTCAGGATGGTCAATTATTTCTGGATATTTATCACAGGATCTGCATTTTGAACTAATTGTATCGGTAAGTGTGCTTGGTAATTTCTAGTTAGCAAGCATTGGTCCTGTGCCACAAGAATAAAAACTTCGGTTTTAGCATTTATGTGTCGTTAATTGCATTTTTATGATTGAATGTAATTTTAATTTTAATATTAATTTAGCATTTTAATTCTATATTTTCGTTTCATCCTCTTGTATTTGCGTATTGAGGTATTTGAATTTCTTCATATCTCGTCTAGTATCGATAATTCACGTCTGATTTCTTCTGTTTCTCGTTTCAATTTTGCCTTCCACGCTGGCTCTTTTTGTCTGTTGCTCGACGTTTTCATTGTCATGACACCAAGCATCGCAGCAGCTGCTAAGCCTGTTGCATATATGACATTATTTACTTCTCTGATTTTTCCAGTGGTTTGTCTGTTAACGGTGTTTACAGTGCAACGTTATATTTTTGCACAATATGTTTATTAGACTTTGTCATAATAATTTGGGGGAGATTGTCTCTGTCTGACATTTGTGTGTGAGCTATTTTGATTAGTATTTGAATGATGTTTTTTGTTGTTTTTTGGGGGGTTTTTTTGTTTTTTGTTTTGTTTTTTTTTGTTTTTTTTTTTTGCTGCAGTGATTTCATCTTTGTTGTTTCCAAGGAATGATGACCTTTTGACTCATCCTCAGTGACATAATCTAAAGATGTTTACGTCGCAGGTAAATTCTTCCGGGATATTTCCTTTCGTATTTCATTTATTTGAGTTTTCACCTCATTCCCTCTCATATTATTTATTTCCACTCTCATTTCTTTGTTGTTTAAGTGATGGGTTATTTTATTCTGTTTTATATTTAGTTTTATCTGATCTATTACTTCCTTTGAGAGTTTTTAATTTCGCACGATGTACTTGCGGATATTGTAAAACTTGTTTGGATTGAGATAGGGTCTCATTCCATTTCCTACCTAAATTCTCCATATTTGGTATGTCTGATCCGCGTTGTCCTTTCGTAGATTTTCGAGTTCGACAAAAAAGATGCCATGAACTTGTTGATACTCTTTACGGGTCAATTACGTTCGCTTTCTTTTTATTAACTGATTTGCTATTGAGTCATTTGGTTCAAATTTGGAGTTAGTCCGGATTTAGTGATCAGGCATTCTTTAGAAACGTTTGTTCCAGTGACATACTTTTTGGCCCCAAGCTGTTCCTCTTTGGGGAACGCGGCCATTGTTAACCCGAGTGGTGACCGATCCGGTGGGAGTATTTGTTTGTAAGCATTGAAATTGTTGGTTTTTATTTGTTTTGCGTTTTATCTATGAAATAGCGGAGATATTTAGATATCCAGAGTTCGAGAGTTCTGCTAGAAGTAGACATCGGTATAATACTCACAGGTCAGATATTTCTTTTGCGTTTTTCACCGTCAATGGGTAACTTTATTCAAGATAATACCTCTAGGACCAATGTCGACCAAGACCTAACCATGAAATAGCGGAGATATTTAGATATCCTGAGTTCGAGAGTTCTGCTAGAAGTAGACATTGGGATAATACTCACAGGTCAGATATTTCTTTTGCGTTTTATCTTTGACCGTCAATGGGTAACTTTATTTCCTGGGACATGTAATGAGAAAAGAGGCCTTGGGAACCTAATACTCACAGGTCAGATAGACGGAAAGGGGTGCAGAGAAAAGCAACGCGTAACATACTTGATGGGCTTGAGCAAGTGGATGGCAGAGCGGGATTTGGATGGTGTAACAGAAGAGAGCGTGATAGGGATAAGGATAGGGAGATGTGGAAGGCCATAATCGCCCACCTTCTGAAAGAACATGGCCTATAGAAGAAGTCTGACTATAATAAGTTTTAACTTAATGTAAGTTGTCATAAAAATTACAAGACCAAAGGTTAGAGGTGGATATACATTATGAGTGATCGCGAATTTTTTTTCATTAAAGTAAAATAAAATAAAATAGACTTAAATAAACTAAAATTAATTAGAAAAAATGAAATTTCAAATTAATTTGATAAAAGTTCACATACATAGCTTATAAAATAGAGGCAAATCCAGAGTGACTTCTCTGACCCAAAATGAGAAGTTCATTTTGCCAAGGGCATATTATTATTATTATAAAAGAAGAAGAAGAAGAAGAAGAAATTAACATTCACCTATAGAATGTATAGTTTATTTTGGGATTCATTTTGCTTAAAAAATATTCGTAAATTTTAGAAAACTATTTAAAATAGTGTAGACCAGAGTTAAAGTAACTTTTTTCACATAGTAAATATTCATTTGCTCTTGTTATCACGTTCATGCAATTAAAATGTAAATAAAAATGTACATATGGTTGACTGATTTCTGCAATTTTGTTTTCATAGGAAAAATATTCAGAGTTGGCTTTGGAATTTATCATTATTCGGTAAAGTAATTCAGTGATGACATTGCAATTTTTTACTCTTCCATTCCCTAGATAATCATCTTCGTGGAAAATCCTTTACCAATGAATCAGAATCACGGACTTCTTTGCGTCCACACCCCCCAAGTTCTACCGCAAGGTGCAGGATGCCAATGGCGATAACTTCGAAGACTAAATATAAGTTACACATACTGTAAAGCATTTTCTTTTTTTTCCTTTAAAAACGGACAGAACGTTTTTGGTTACCTTGTATAATAAAGACTTGCGTATATATATATATATATATATATATATATATATGTGTGTGTGTGTGTGTGTGTGTGTGTGTGTGTGTGTGTGTGTGTGTGTGTGTGTTTCCCTCCTGTCACATTCATAGAAAGAGAGACAATAGCGATATACCGTCGGCTCAGTTCATTCCCTTTACTATCAGTTATTAAACTTTACTACCAGTTATGAAAGCTCTTACTGCGTGTTCGTTCTTTAACAGTGTCTTATTATTTTATTATTTTACAGTAATTATGTCGGCCAGTAGTGAAGAATATATGAATATATATCCTCTCTATTATAATAAAAATTATTATATATATATATTACACGATATACATATATTACTAGATATATATATTACTATATATACATATTTTCCTACGTCAACAGCATAACTAGAAGTTTAATACGTTATGTAATGATCAGGTAACTCTGTTCATACAACATTAAGCACTGTTTAATTAATAAAATGATGCATGTGTGTACCATTATATGTATATTTATTACTTCACGTTACTATATATATATATATATATATATATATATATATATATATATATATGAACATGCGGTGTAAACATAGAAGAATCCAAAGGAGTATCCTGTTTTCGTTTATTTACCCTTTTTCTTTAACGCTATCTCTCTCTCCCCCAACCTTATTTTTACTTTCCAAATCGACGTGTCAGAAGTCTGACTGACTTACGGAGAGAACCTTTGAGTTGACACCCGTTCTTACGCGTGCTCTTTGATTATATGTTGTGACTGTGTTGCGTGTCTATATATGTTTTTTGTATGTATGTGTGTGTATTTGTCTAACTGATCTAATGATGAATGTTTTGTTTAATTTTCACTTTTAAGGGGGAAATCTTTATTTTTATTTCTGTCTTTGTGTTTTATTTTTTGGTGGGGTATCTTTATTTGTGAATTTCATTCGTGTAAAATATTTTGCGCAATAAAGACGGAAGCTGATGATGATTCGCCTGAAATAGGCCCAAACTTCCGCTTAACCATGGAATAACGTGTCTGTCTGAATAGTTAAGTATATATATATATATATATATATATATATATATATAGTATATCGAGGCAGCAAGCAATTTTCTAAACATATGCTGTTAAATATAAGAGACAATGAATGTCTAGTATGTTTAATCATGAGCCGTTCTAAACGTCATATTTTTACTTTAATTTCAGTTGAAAATAAAGACAAAAATTCTCCAACATTTGGATAATTATTTATTGATTTTTTTCTAAGCTTTCGGCTCACATGAGTCATCTTCAGAGAGGTTGTTTAGAATTAAATATTATGACATCCACCATCACCGACGATTTTATTTTGTGTTGACATAAATCTCCGCTTGGCAACGGCAATAGTTACCAAAAATAATCAACGCAGTTCTTAAATTTTCGATGCGGTTTTATGACGTCACACCGCGTGATAGCGCGAATTGACAACAAAACCATGTAGTCAAATGCAATATAATATTTTATTTCCGGATTTAAAGTTGATTTTATTGAGTGTTGGTTGTTTAGATTTGATGTACATGGCCTCCAATATCTGCAGGTTCCTCTTACTGTGTGTATGAGTAAGGTTCACCGTATTGTTGACCAAAATCTGTCTGATATAATCTGCCTTTATTATCAATAAATAATTATCCAAATGTTGGAGAATTTTTGTCTTTATTTTCAACTGAAATTAAAGCAAAAATACGACGTTTAGAACGGCTCATGATTAAACATAATAGACATTCATTGTCTCTTATATTTAACAGCATATATATATATATATATATATATATATATATATATATATATATATATATATATACAATCTTGTCAGCCTCGAGGTATGTTCATCAATATATATGTTGCCGTCATTTTAGACAGCAAATCGACATAAATATTTGGCCATCATGTTTAACGGTAAGAACCCACTCGTTCAGGTTAAATTCCTAGAAATGAAAGTTACTTTACTGAAGCTTTTTGATCAGATATTTTTGGTTAAACCGGTTGCAACAGGAAGTTGTTCAATAATTCAAATAGGCTTACACTTATGTGTGGTGATAAACGAATTATTAATTAATTAGTTTTTACAAAATAATATCACGTTCTAACACCGGTCCTCGTTCGATCACCGACGTTAAGCAACGTCAAGCCTGGTCACTATCTAGATGGGTGACTATTTCGGAATATCAGGTACCGTAATGTCGGAATGAGAAATCAGAAAGCAGAGTTCGAATTCGAAATCGAGTCCGTTATTTCACTTACACACAAATAAGCCTGGGACAGATATGGATCCATACCTTCTATCTCTGGCTACAGATTAGACAGTCTGCGCTCTATAGCTCTGCTTGGCAACCAGGCTACCACAGTAAGTAACAGCAGCTTAATGAGGTGAACCTTCTGTCTAGTTAGTTATTAATCGAAGAGACACAATCGTCCCAGCGTGCATCATGCTTAAAATCCTACAGAAGGATTCTTATTTGAAAAAATTTTGGACTTTCGAATGTATGAGTAAATCAAAATCTGAGTGAATGACTTTCATAGTGTTGGCCACTTCCTTATGAGGGAGTTCAATTTCAAGCAGGAATTTCCGTGGATGGGCAGGAAAGGATTCGATTTGTTTGTTTAGTGGCATTTCGCATTCTTATGGGTCATTTAATGCCGAAATTTAATTTTCTTTGGTGCTTTGAACTAATAAGAAAATTTTATATGTTATTCTACTTTCATAATTGAATACATGGTAAATGATACTCAGTTTTTGTACTTAT
Source organism: Ascarosepion bandense (assembly GCA_037127315.1). Taxonomy (NCBI): domain Eukaryota; kingdom Metazoa; phylum Mollusca; class Cephalopoda; order Sepiida; family Sepiidae; genus Ascarosepion; species Ascarosepion bandense. The sequence continues at coordinate 1,627,141 of JBBBDQ010000414.1, forward strand.
GCATGTTTGTGTAGACATAAGTTCTAAAGTTGGTTATGTGTACTGTTACGAACCCGTTTGGGTCAACAACACATAAAAATACAATTTTAGTTGGAATAATACTGAAGGAAGTGAATTCAACTATAACGCAAGATAATTTTATACAGAAAAGGGAATTTATTGTAACACACAAAATATTCAGGAATAAGGTGACAGAACTATAATATACCGGACACTAGAAGAGGTTCAACTTCGTACTAGTTTCACACAATATTCACTAGAAAATAAAAGGTGATTCTAACGAGGAAGACCATTGGAGGAAGTTTAGGCGGAATGGAAAAGGGTCATTCAACTCGGCTAAAGATTATATATATATATATATATATATATATATATATATATACAGCAGTGTTTGATCAGAGTGATTAACAAAACAATCTTTACCTTTCACGGCAACACGTGGTGTATTGTATTGACTGGATATTGAGGAAGGTCTTCCTGTGGAGAATTTAGCTGGTAATCTCTTTTTGAGAAGGGTAGAACCTGACTCAGTGACCTAATTCCTACCACTCACCTTTCTGGAGTGGAAGAACCCTGACCGAATTTTTTTAAAACGTTTCACACCAAGCAAGGCATTCCACTGCCACTATAGCGCAGGAGGTTACATAGGGGAAGGTGCTGAGAGAGCAATTAGGTAGGGAAATGTCAGAAGGAGGGTGATAGACAAGTAAGAAGGTACATAAGAAGAGTGTTTGAGAGAATGGGTGCGAGTTAGTTTGTTAGGAGGTGTCTATTGACCTCACATTTAAACTCCTGGAGATTGTAGCTGTCGGGGAAGCAATCATGTGGGAAGGCGGGAAGTGCGAGAAAAGGAGCTATTGGAGTAGAAATTGCTGTTACATTTTATCGGTTTCATTGTAAAAGGGTGGGACCTAGTTGTTAATCTAGTATCTCGTGAAAATTCATACCTAGGGGGCACCAGTGATCTAAGTTCATCGGGGCAGAAGCCGTGAAAGTATTTATAGAACAGGCACAGGGAAGTCACGTCACGCCGGTGAGAGAGTGAGTGCAGGCGGTCTGCCAAGTCAGTATCGATCACATTACAGATTCTCCGTTGTATTTTGTCAAGAACCCCAAGGAGAATAGCAGGGGCACCCGGCCAGATGTGGCAGCAGTATTCAATACACGGGCGGATGGTAGATTTATATATGTGCAGGATAGATTCAGACGAAAAAAAACTTCCGGGCCCTGCACAGAGAAACGATTTTCATAGCAGCGGATTTAGCAATGAATTCGATATAGTCTTTCCACTTGAGGTTCGCTGAGAGTGTAAGGCCAAGGAGACGTAGTGTTTTACTCTCTGGGGGTAAGCCTCTTCCATGCTAATAGGAGTTAGGTGCGATTGTCTCTGATGAATAATTGATAACAACTTCGTTTTGGAAGCATTAAAATTTACTAGCCATTTTTTACTCCAGTCCACTACGGGCGAAAGTAAACTGTGGTGTCATCGGCGTACATGCCTACTTGGGATCTTATGGGATCAGAGAGATCATTAATGTCGATCAGAAAGAGCGTAGAACTTAGGATAGAGCCTTAAGTGACACCCGCATTCGTATCGTAGTTCTGGGAGGCATGAACATTTAATACCTCCTTCAATGTGCGGTTAGAGAGGAAAGACTGGATTAGGTCAAACAAGTGTCCAGTTATACCATAGCTCCGCAGTTTGCGTAGAAGACCAGCGTGTTGAACACTTTAGAGATATCCAGGGCAACGGTTCGAGCTTCGCCATTCTTGTCGAGAGCCTGGTATATATACTCGGTGATGGTCGTAAGCATATCAGCAATAGAACTGGTGAAGCGGAAACCATACTGTTTGTCCGAGAGAAGTCTGTGGGCTGTGAGATGCTGAACAACCTCGATGTTGATAATGGCTTCGGACATTTTGCCAAAGATCGGAAGAAGGCTGATAGGGTGGTAATTAGCGGGGTCCGAGGGTTCTCCAGTGTTCTTAAATATAGGAACTACAGAGGAAGACTTCCAACAGGCAGGAAAGCAGGAAGCAGATAGGCAGAAGTTGTAGAGCTTAGAAAGAACAAAGTAGAGTTCAGGGGCACATTTCTTCAAGATTATGATTGGGATTCCGTCCGCTCCGCTCGCTTTGTGAGGGTCAAGTTTTGAGATTATGTTAGAGACCAGCAAGAGTGTAATGTGAACGTCATTCAGTTGAGCCTCAGTTCTAGATGGGAAGTCGGTAACTCCAGACGAATCCAGTCTCGAATTGGTCGAGAATCTGCGAACAAAGGGTATTGAGGACTTACTCTTGTTAAGCACGCTTTTACAGCGTCACCAGTAGTCTTTGGCGCCGAACTTAGAGGATGCTATGCGTTGCTTCATTCTGCAAACAACATCTTAGCTTCGTTAAGTATCTTTTTACACTTATTACGAGCTGAAGCGAAAAGGCGCTTGTTTTGGTCAGACGCGTAGCTACGATAGAAACGAAAGAAATGATTCCAGTGGGCAATGGCCGCCGAGCAAGCGGGCGAGAGCCAGGGAGACGAATGAGATTTAAGCTAAAAATTTTCTGGCAGGAATGAAAGCATCGGTGCCAGCCTTAACCCAGGAGGAGACCTCGGATGCACAGTCTTCGACGGGAAGACTAACAACGTTGTTCCAAGGGACGTCACAGAGGAAGTCTCGGAACGAATCCCAGTCTGCTCTTTGGTAGCAGTAGGATATTCTGCTGGTCTGGGTTTCTTGGGTAGGTTGGGAGTGTTGACGGAAACTACGGCGTGATCAGAGTTTCCGAGAGGGCAGAGCTGTCTGGTAGTGCAAGAGTCAGGAATGTAAGTGAAGCAGAGGTCTAGTAGTGAGTCCCTTCCATTAGGGTTATTGGAGAAACGCGTGGGGAAGTCCACCACTTGCGTAAGGAATTGGGTAATTGAAAAATTCATGGTATGGACACCAGCAAGGTCGGTGACAGAGTTCTCCAGCCACTTGGTGTGGTAGGCGTTAAAGTCACCAAACACAAATATATGGGCAGACGGATGAGAAGAAATGGCCTTGTCGATATTGTCAGAGATGCTATCAAGTACCGAACAGTCAAAGGAGGATGGGGAGCGGTAGAGAAAGAAGAGATAGCTAACCGAGCTTAGAAGTGAGAGGTGGAAGCACATGAAAGAATGATCCAGGGATTCAAGAGATGTCACCCTAGCTAGTGGGAGGTGTTCGCTGACATAAACAACAAGCTCATGCATATGAACATTAGAATCCTTCCTGAAGAGGGGAAGTTAACCAGGAACGTAAAACTCAGAAGAGGGGATATAAGGGTCAAGGTTAGTTTCACATAGGGCTAAGATATCAGGTGAGTTAGTTTGAAGGAATGATTCGACGCTGTAAAAGTTAGGGCGGATACCTAGTATGTTTGTGAAAAAGACGCAGACAAGTTTGGACGTTTTCTGACTAGCTGGTTTAGTTTTGCTATTTTGTTTGCTTGTTTTCATAGTGATTTAGTTAAAGAGAGAGGTCTAGAGTAGAATCAGTCGGTCACTGATTGCAGTATGTGAGAGACGGAGACTGGCGCAGCCTGCAACATAATGTAGCCTCGGAGTTGCCCACCGGAGGTTCATGCCGGGACGTCCGTCCATGCGCGATATGGCACTACAGGAACCCTGATATTATTTAACTGTTGATCAGAGCAGCAGCAACCAGGAAACTGCCAACCCGGTACCCTCAGAATGAAGAGACGTTGCCGCCATACTCAGTAACTGCAAAGAGCTTCCAGCTGAACTAACACTAAGACCGAAGGAGAAGAGAGATAAACCGGGAACCCCTTCCTGAACAAGAAACAAGGCGATCACCTCTACTCCTGTTCAAAAGAAGGGGGAGGAGTGTGAGACGGGGCGATAGTAGGTACTATCTACTCCAATAAAAAAAAGATAAATAAATAAAAGATTTACTAAGTTTTAACTTAGTATAAGTCGAAAAGTCTTACTACTCTCCTTTCTGGAGTGGTAGAATCCTGACCGAATGACCAGTTACTACTACTGTTACTAAGGTGACTATTTTAGTGATGACTCAAGGCTTCTGAGGCGAAAAAACACGTCTAACTTCCTTGTTACAGTGTCTTATGTTGTATTTTTGTGAAAATTATATTTTAGGATACAGTTTGAATTCTTTAAGAAATTGTAGTATATATGGATTGATATAATGAAAAAGTTCATTCATGTTGGTTGTTAGGTTGTTTGAATTTGTTTAGCTGCATATTAACCTCTATAGGTTATTTAATGTCAAAATCTAAGTATTTTGAACGCAATTGTGTGCACTTTTATGCGTTCAACTACAGGTAAAGTGTATGGTTGATCAGTCTACTATAAATATGTACTGTTATTCATTTTTATATACAAATGCATTCCTGGGATTTCTATTATAAATATGAATTTATATACTTATAGTGTTTTGTTTTTGTTTGAATGTACGTTATTTGCAAATAGATGAGAGTCTAACAGGTGCTACCATCCCGCGTCGAACAATATCAATTAAAAGGTGGTTTCAGCTTCATCAAAATCACGCAATCAGAGACGTTGCTGCCGGATATAGTTTATCGTCATACTCGAGACTGGAGGCAAAGATAATTTTGGTTAAATTGTACACAAAATTATTATTATTATTATTATTATTATTATTATTATTATTATTATTATTATTATATGCTATGTCCTTTCAGGGCGGGAGCCATCGTGGCTCACCATAGCATTTTTATAACTCTTGGGCTCCTTACCATCTTTGTCTTCTTGTTCTGGCATCCATGTATTCAAATACGCTATTTTGTTCTGACTCTGCTACTTTTGCTTTCAGGACGCCTTGTGGGTGTTAAATTTCTTCTGTCTCTTTCTGATTATCATTATTTATTCACAGTCAAGTGCGTAGGACAGAGTAGCTCAGGAGAATAGAAAATAAGAGATTGCCTAAGCACCTGTTTTACAAAGTGCTCAGTTCCGGTAAGCGTCGCAGATACAATCCTAAAAGACGTTTCAGTTATGTTAAAAGTAACTAGAAAACTCTTTAACTTAATGTCAAAGACTTGTAAAAATAAGCAGACAATAGATCTGGTTGGCGAAAGCTATTTTTTATGGCTACAGCAGTTTTTAAGTCAAATGTAATGATCAGACAAAGTTGAAAATGACTCTTAGCAAAGGTGATGTAAACTCGATCCTAGAAAATATATTCATTCTTAACTTTTATGTAAGACTTTTGAGAAGGTTAATCTATGTCGTGCTGAATTTTTAAAGTCGTCTAAAATCGTGTGAAAATCAACAATCAAATGAAGAATATATCGATGTCCTTGCTGACATGCCTGCCGGGTCCTTATAGCCCATTTTGCACCTCTAAAGAAGCACAAGAGAGTGCACGAGAAGAAAGTCACCTTCAAAACTCAAAGTTGAAGAGATGAGTGGCTTTTTGCTCTAAGTAAGTTGCAGTTATTATATGAATGCGCAGATGAAACTTAAATCACGAGTTCTAATTAGACTTAATTCTGTTTCGTTCATGCATATACCATTTAAAAGATTTCTGTGGAGAGTATCCAGTATTTACTGAAATACAAGAGATTAGATAATCTACAATAGTTTCACAATATTTTCTTTATTAAATATTTCTTCAATTTCTTAGTTTTTTGTTAAATTTTTGGAATGCATATTTTGATATTTCTATGCACATTTTCACTTTGCTTGTTTGCTACCCGAAGAGTTCATTTTCTTTACTTGTTTGCGTTTGAGGTCCCTAATACGCAGTTCAGACATTATGTTGTCTCTTTTACTGAAAACCAAACATTCTGTTTTCTTAAACTTAATGCCTATTTCTTCATTAAGGTTTTTCTTTGTCTACATTATTTATTGCTTGTTATGACAAGATTTTGTTCACCGAGAAAATTTAAAATGAAAACTTGTATACATATTACGGGGAGGGTATGTGGTAATACCGAGCAAAAGCGATGGACCGGATGTTAGCGCTTTCACGACCAAAAAGAAATGACCAAAAGTCGTCCGTACGCCGCCGGCTCCGCGCAGATGTTCCGGTTGAAAACTAAAAATTAATTAAATATTAAATTTCCAGTTCGTGAGCCTCCGCGAATTTTATTTATCAGCCAATGAGAAGCCCAGAACCAAATACAAGTGTGAAATCCCAAATGAGCTGCTGTGATCTAAAAAAAAGATATAAAAAGCGGATACAGAAAGCATCGCCAGGCAGACCGACTCAAGGAGAAGAGAGTAATTCGTAGCTTCCTTGACCGAAAGTCAAGCGGCTTACTAAGCTCGCCTCCCTTACCTCTTTCCTTGTTCCCTGCCTCAAAACTACTTACTGACCTAAGGAGTGATTACATCAAAGACATTCCTTACTCATAGCGTTCCCCACATTCCTAAGCATTAATTCTCTTTCAGAATTTTATTGCCATGAACATTTCAACCTCCGTTGGACCTATATAAGTATTACTTCATTTGTAATAACATTAATTGATATGTGTCTATATAAAATGTTATTTTTTCAACTCAATTTGCTTTTCTTTTTTTTTTTAATCATTTCACACCCAAGCAAGGCATTCCACTGCCACTATTGCGCAAGGGGTTATATAGGGGAAGGTAAAGAGAAAGAGTGGTTAGCTATAGGAAATGTCATAAGGAGGGTGATAGACTGGTAAGAGTACCGAGGCTGAGGATTGGGTAGATGGGAAAAGTGTTTGATAGAATGGATGCTAGTTAGTGTGTTAGGAGGTGTCTATTGACCTTACATTTAAACTCCTGGAGATTGTAGCTGTCGGGGAACTTGATTTTATAATCATTTATGACTTATAGCGGGCTATCTACCACAAGGCCAAATTCAGTTAATCTTCAACAATATACAACTACCCTTCACTAGAACGGACTTCCCCTAGAAAGAGGTATACTATAGATACTTCCACTAAAAAACGGGAAAAGAATAGATACCCCCACTATCGATACAAACAGTGTAAACTTGGATTCGAACTCATTTGGATGATTTTTTTTTTCAAAAGAGGGATCTTCAATTTATATTATAAATATTAGTAATATGAAGTCAACTTACCCGCATCTTTATCTATATCAGGTTCCTGATAATAAAACATAATTTGCCGAGGACCAGAAACTCCCAGGAATCTGTGAATTGTTTCAATCTGAAATTATTAAAATCACCGTGTATTTATTGGCTATATATTTTAAATTTGCAGAGAAGAATATCGTGTTCTTATTGGCTACTTATTTTAAACTAGCAGAAAAAAACGCCGTGTCCTTATTGGCTACTTATTTTAAACTAGCAGAGAAAAGGCGTTGTGTTTTTATTGGCTACTTATTTCAAACTATTCAAATTAGTAGAGAAAAGAAATCATGTTCACAATTGCTATATATTTCAAACTAGCATAGAAACAGCCAAACACGATCGAATGAATTACGTAACATTTGTGACAATTTTTGTACACAAATATATATATATATATATATATATATATATATATAGGTTTTATCCCTAAAATTAAATACATTTACCTTTAAATATAAGATATCTTACAACTATATCTTTTATCATATATATATAGGTTAGTCGCTAATGTCGGAATGAACAGGCATGTTTTTTCATTGCTCAAATAAATAGATGACGTATTTTAAAATTATTTTAAGTATCAATTTATTCTTGTTTTTTTTTGTTTTGTTTATTACATTATAGTCTTTGTTATATTATTACGCATATATAATCTTTATTTATTAGAATACATATATGTTTGTATTTTCAGAGAAATCCAGGTATAGATTCGTCTAATTTTTAACTGTTTTTAGTATGTTTACTTTAATATTATGTCTATTATCATTAAGAATGATTCTATTGAGAACATTTAATATATTTTATTTCTTAAATTGTTTATATATTGGCTCTTAGTGTGGGTCCTCGTTGAAATGTATCTCTACCGGTAGTTTCGAACTCTTGACGGCATCGGTCTCAGAGTCATTGGACCATTCAGGCCTCTCTACTACGACAAGGAGATTCCATCAGAGCCACGCACATAAAAAGATACACGGATAAACACACGCATATATATATTGCACTGGATGTCAGAGTAAACAGCACCTATTATTATTATTATTATTATTATTATTACTTTAAAAACCAAACAATAAATAAAGAATAATAGTGGAAGAAATTGATTATTCTGATTTGAATCAATAATAAAATGATTTAAGCAAAACTGTTGAGGGAGACATCTCTCTCTTAACGATTTATTGACTCTTCATAAAAAAAGTATATTTAACTGTGTTTGCTATATTTTGTTGTTCCTAATATTTGAGGTTACAACAAAAACAAAATCAAAATCAAAAATAGTAAAGGAGCTCGTAAATGCTGTCGGGGATTCAATAGCAGCGACTAAGCGCAAAAAAACATGACAAGAGGCCTAATACCACCAGTACCCCTAGCTTTGTACAAAATGTCCCAAATATCGCTAAGAATAACTATGGTGCCCTATCTATAAGAATGGACTCTTCCTCCGTCAATAAATACTAACTTCCAGGGAGGCAGTCAAGAGACAGTCGAGAGGCAGTCAGGAGGCGTCGAGACGCAGCGTAACAATACTTTTCGGACGTACACTTCTAACTGCTGATTACTAACACTCTTATTTGTATATATGTTCTGTTATTCTCATACACAGTTTGAGCTTACCTTCTTGTTTTCGTGTCTTTCTTCCCGGCCCTAACAAGGACACAACAACTTGGCGACGAAGATTTAACCACAGCAATAACAGAAATACAATCTGAACTATTGCAATATATCTCAAGATACCAGAGTGCATCAGAAAAATTGTGAATGACACATCCGGTACATGTCTTTATTTAGTTTTCAGTTTTCTTGTAGTTCATTTGTAGTCTTTTTATTCCACTTTCTTCAACTACCTTCTGTAGGAGGTAATGTCCCTTCCGTGTCTGCGATCAGAACTATCTCATCTGCATATCTTATATTGTTCAGATTGTGGCCGCCGATGATTAATCCTGGCGTGACTTCTAGGGCTCTCAGAATAGTATCGCTGACACAATGGATTAAAGAATAGTATTAAGCCGTGCCATAAGTAACTTCAGTTTGTGCGGACTAAAAGAAATAACGAATATATCATCCTAGCTACTCATCATACGTGAAAGTTACCCGTAAATTTGGACTATATTAACATGCTTTAATATTTGTCTGGAATTGGCAACGTAGATTAAAAGAAAAATGATTCATACAGAAAGAATTATACAAAAGAATAATTTTGCAACTCGATTACTCTGTTTTGCTCCCATCCGCCATATTCATCTGACTTTCCAACAACCAATTATTACGCTTTTCACTTACTACAATACGCTCTCATCATGAAATTTGGCTCTAATGAAAACCAGATTCTAGAGTTTCTTTTTGTTTAGCAGCAAAAGAAATCTTTATGGGTCATTTAATGCCAAAATTTAATTTTTTAGGAACATTTTTAATTGCTTTTGCAAATTGTATTGCTGGTATTTTTTTCTAAAATGTATTACTGGTAATTTTTTACTATGAAAAAGTATTACTGGTATTTTATCTAAAACGTATTACTGGTAAATTCTTTTATTATGAAAATGTAAGGCTGGTATTTTTTATTCTAAAATGTATAACTGGTAATTTTTTATTATTAAAATGTATTGCTGGTATTTTTTTTTCTAAAACGTATTACTGGTAATTTTTTTATTATGAAAATGTATCGCTGGTATTTTTTTTATTATTTTTACGTATTAACGGTAATCATTTTATCATGAAAAAGTATCGCTGGTATTTTTTTATTTTTTCTAAAACATATTACTGGTAATTCTTTTATTATGAAAATGCGTCGCAGATATTTTTTAAAATATATTACTGGTTATTTTTTATTATGAAAATGTATCGCTGGTATTTTTTTTCTAAAACGTATTACTGGTAATTTTTTTATTATGAAAATGTTTTTTTTTTTTTGTTACGTATTAACGGTAATCATTTTATCATGAAAATGTATCGCTGGTATTTTTTTATTTTTCTAAAACGTATTACTGGTAATTCTTTTATTATGAAAATGTATCGCTGATATTTTTTTAAACATATTACTGGTAATTTTTTCTATTATGACAATGTATCGTTGGTATTTTTTTTATATTTTTTTCTAAGACGTATTACGGGTAAGTCTTTTATTATGAAAATGTATCGCTGGTATCTTTTTCTGTGAGATTTTTAATATTTTCATAATATTTTGATCCCACTTTAAAGGTTAACTATTTGCTTATATTTGTGACCCTAACAGGTGCTACCACCACTGGTTACAGAACAACAGCACTTAAGATGCGGTTAGACGTTCCTCAAAACCTGCAATCCCCCAACTACTGGATTTAGTTTATCAACAAACCCAGGAGACCAAGAGTTTCTTTGAAAACCTTTTCACATCAAAACCTGAGAAATTTTACTCAAAACGTATGGAAAAGCTACCTGGTAAGTAGCAACAAACTTTTGCAAAAAATAGTGAATATATAATTAAAATATGTAATTGTGCTTTATTTTTGAAGAATTATTTGTTTCTATTTTATTCGTTTAGCGCATTTAGCACCGATGAGGTCACTACTCTCCTCCATTTCACAATTACGGTTCATGGTTACATTCAAAGCAGAAAAGGGCAAAGGCTTGCCGATTCGTTTTACACAGTGGATGAGGTGACCACGTCTCTCCCTCTGTGACGTGGATTTTTTAAAGTTACCTTTTTCTAACATTTCCCTAAAAAAAAGGATTAGATGGTTTGAATTCAGAGTTTCTTTTTCCTAGACTGGTTGCTATCCAAGTCTACAGGACCCAGTCTCTTCTGCCATTTTATCCATAACTGTGAGACAAGAGATAGATTCATACATTTTCCAAGGTTATTAGCACTTAAGTGAATGCAATAAACTTGACTAGAATTCGAACTCGGCTCTCGTATTCCTCAATCTGAGCCGCTAACCATTCGTCCATCGTGCCTCCATTTTGGAACAATTAAGTTGATAAACAAAAACGGAAATTATTTATGACTAAACTGTATATAAGAGATTGGTAAATCTGTCGTCAGTATTGCAAAAACATCGAACGGAAATATTCAACAATATGTAACAAAAGAATACATTCATTTTACAAAATATGGAAGATCAGTAAAGTTCGAGATGACAGTATTTTATAAGCCAATAAATAAATGATTACCTGAACCCCTTCCAAAATGGCGTCTTCAACTTCGGTCCTCTCCAGCCGCAGACAATCAGCCACTGTTTGTAGAATGTACAGATGTCGATCATCTAACTGCTGTCTCTTGGCTTCGCGTTCTTCTTTCAACTTTTGCTGCAAAAGAATAAAACTTTGTTAATATCATCATCATCATCATTTTCTTTTTCATTCTGCACTTTTTTCACGGCTTGATTCTAAGATTAGTTTACCTGATAAATCTCACACCATTCTTTCAAGTAGTACCTACTTGAAAGAATGAAGAAAAGAAAGAAAGAATTCGCTGAAAAACAGTGCCAGTCAGTTAAGTGCCATACGTGATACACGCTTGGGCGATCATGTCTCGAAAGAGACATAACTGACTGGGCAGAAGATTATCCCGCAGTAGGTTGCCATTGCTTTTTGCGGTAGACTGGTTGCCGACCAAGGCTATAGAACCCAATCTGTCCTGTTATTTAACCCATAACTGGAAGGAAGAGACGGATTAATACCTTTCCCAAGGTTATTTGCGCGTAAGTGAATACAATGGATTCAACTGGAATTTGAACTCGGCTCTCCGATTTCTCGTTCCGAGTCGATATCCACTGCGCCACAACGCACATGAAAAACAGTGTAGTATAACCAAAAACCCCTAAACTTATTAAAAACGAACTTTTTTCATCAAAGTGTTCATGTTATTATTAAGAGGAAAGATCAAAGTACTTTTTAATTACTTTTTAAAAAGAAATTAATCCTTTCTAACATGTTCGAAACTTTGGTAAATAGTCTTGTTTTGGTTTTCTGTTAGTGAATAATCAAATTGTTACGAGAGTTTTCAATGGATAATGTAATATTAGGTGACTCATGGTTTTTTTCCGGTGTAAAACATTAATTTTGAAATTCTTGCAAAAATCAAATAATTGTCAGGTTACAATGAAATTTTCAGAACTTATCAAAAATGAATTAAATTATTATTTTTTGAAAAATCTGAGTAATGTTTTTTTTACATCTCACACTACCGTTACGTAAATTCACGACATTTCAAGAAATTAAATTTTGTAGCGCAAATGTCTTTTATAAAGACAAAATGAAATCTACTTTTTTTAACATTTGGCTTTTTTCCAAAAATCTGTTTCGAATAGTAAAATTAAAAATACAACAAAACTATGGCATCATTTAATTAAGTAATCTTTTAATTGTTTTTATAAATAATATATTAAGGATATTATAGACTGAAACAAAACAATTCGATGAATAATGAAATCTTAAAATAATTGTTTTAATTCTTTTCATTTTAAATTTTAATAATTTATAAAATTTCTAAAGTGTTTTTAAATTTCTACAATAAAATTCTAGTGGCGGTTAGATGATTAAATTATTAAGTGAAGACTATATTTACTAATTGAAAATTGAAAAGTTGAAAATCGTTGGGCCATCATATTTTTAAATAATTTTTGTGCATTTGAAGTTTTTGGGGCAGTTTTGTATGATAATTTTTGTGTTACGTAAGAGCATGTGCTTAACGTTTTATTTCCCTTAAAAGAAAAAAAATTAAACAATAATGTCAATGCTGGTCATCATTCACTTAGCTTATCTTGCCATCTGGCTGTCCTCACATATTAATCACACGAGAAAGGTCAGAAAGATCAACACTTAAGAAATAGTTTTATTCTCAATTTCATACTATAAATCAGTAATAATTGTGTTAATCAGATTAATTTAACTTTAAATTTGCGAATTTTATAAAATATAATGTGTCACAGATGTATATTTTATTTTTGAAAGATTTTTAAAACAGAGAATTAACTTTTGCATACAAATGAGTCGATCGCTCAAAAATAGCCGAAAATTAGAAAAAAAAATATATCTCAAAATTTTAGTTTCCTATTGACATAATTTGTTTGAAATACACCAGAATGTTTTGCTTACTGGAAATAGTAAATTTAATCATTTAGCATTCAATTAAAAATAAACAATATTTTTTTATAAAAAAATAAAAAAAATTATTTTTAAAAATTCAATTTAAAAGTTAGGTATAAAAAATGAGTAAGGGTACCTACTTTTAATTATATTTTTCTAAGTAAGACAGTAAATCCACTAAGGTGCAAGAGGTTTCTGAGCGAAAGATAATCTCAGAAAAATAAAGCACTTTTAAGGAGAAAGAATGATAAAAGAAATGCAATTCAGTGGATACAATATAACGACTGACAGTGCATTTAAAATTTTGAAAATCAATTTTGAAAGTGTGTTTAATGTTCGACATGATGCCAGGCTGGGTTTTTAGAAGGAAAAAGATCCCAGACCCACAGCACGAGAGAATAAGATAAAGAAGACGTAAATCTTAATGTTCTTTAGTGGCCCTGTATCTGACTTGGTAAAAGAATTAAAGAAAAAACTAACAAATCAAGTTGTTATCCGTCAGCTGTTTCATTTTCCTGGGCTGAAGGAATTGTGCTAGTGAAATGAATGCCATTCTGCACGTCACTGCACCGACGGTGATGACATCCAAAGTCGGCTGTATGTGAATACACCGGCGTTCGCTACGTTCCACAGATTTGTCTCAATAACTAATGCCATTTACCGCCGTTAATAGAATAGTAACAAAGCCTTTTTAAAATACATGTTAGATGTGCGTTGTGGTGCAGTGAATATCGGTCTGGAACGAGAAATCGGAGAACCGAGAGCTGATTGAACATACTCTTGAGAAATGTATTAATCCGTCTCTTCTCCCTCCAGATATGAGTTAATTGGCAACCAGAAAATAATAGCATCCTACTGCGGGAAAATCTTCTACCCAGTCAGTCATGTCTTTTTGGGGGACATGAACGCTCAAGCGTGTATCCCGTATGGCACTTAACTGACTGCTTGGTCGGTAAATAGGAAAAAAAACATAAAGATTTCTCATTTGGTCGGCAATGTCTTTCTTCTGATACAAGAAAGCGAACGTCTTCTATCAGATTTGACACGAAGTTCCGATAACGGAGAACGAACTCCTACATACTCACTGTCTGACCATTTGACTGACTGCTGACCGTTTCCCAGTCTTCTCTCTAATCACTGAACGATTCATATGGATACTCGTTAAGGAAGCTTTCCGTCCACTCGTGCTTCACCAATCGAAAAAGGGGACATCTAGACAGGCTTTGGATGGTTAGTTTTACTAAAGACCCTACTTTTACGACTATGTAAATAATTTTTTTTAAAACTAGAGTTCGGAGACAAGTCTAGATTCAATCCAATCGAGCATTAATTAACAATTATTAAGGAGCCAAATCTTAATTAATCATTTCTTAGATATTTCGGATACCTTTTTGAACCTTAATTATTCTTGTTTCCAAAATAAGTTGTGTATCCAATTAGTTGATTTGTACTAACGATTTTTTAATTCCTCGCATTTGAAGCTTTATTTATGCCAAATTTCACGATACTGATAAAGATAGATGCATGTATTTGACTAATCAAATTGCCATCCTATGAAAAGAAACATAAAACCATAACAGAAGTTCTCTTACCGCTATAAACATTTCTGTAGAAATATTTTCAACAAGTTTTTCTATTTTCCAAAGTTCTTTTGGTGTTATAGTAAGTCCACTTGAATTTCTTCTCTGGACATGGGCTACAGAAAAATGGTCACGATAGAAACGTTTTCTAATGTTTATATTATTATTGATAATTATTCATTAAATTTACTGTGTTTTTTCACCTGTTTATATAATTAAGTAGTTTTAAAAAATCTAATTAAACAGATTATTTTCACTTGTTTAGATAATTCGCTAATTTCTTTCGGTTCAGTTCAACTATGAAGTAATATGAATGGCAGACGACATCAATGGTTATTAAAAACACCACAGAAAATAAGATTGCAAATGCTGAAATTATAAAATTCTATGTCACATTTAACATACTTTTAAATTATGTTTACTGCTAAAAAGAACATACCAATTTCAGAAACCAAGAGTAAATTTATATTACGTTTTTATTAGATATAAAAACAATTTTTACAATTTAAGACTGAATTTTAACAAGTCATGTATAAATTGTTTATATAAAAAAATTGATTTTAAAAGTTTTATCGATAAAAAATTTGTTTATACAGGGTGCGGTTGAAATATCTCCCACATATACTTTTCAGAAATACCTCCCACATAATGGTAAGATATAAGCTATATAAAGAAACCATTATCTCTAATTATTATGGTATCCTCAGCATCCTTCTGTAGAACTACATTTCTGTTGTTTTGATTCTCTCCTTCCTCCTTGAGATCGTCAAGCATTCGCTGCCATATAGGAGAACAGATATCAGATAACAGTCCAGTATTCTTTTCTTTGTCTCAAGCGAAATCTTCCTAAATCTCAATATTCTGCTCAGCCTTTGAAATGCTTCTTGTTCATGCCAATCCATCGCATTTTCCATCCTCTATTAGAATGCTTCCAAGGTATTTAAACTTATGTACATTCTTGATTTTAGGGACACTCTTTTTGCTGATGAGCATGTAATTGGTTTTCTTGAAGTTTGTGTTTAGCCTTTTCTACTGACTTTTCCTCGTTGCCTACTGTAAGAGGTCCCTTATTTTCTTTTCCGTATCTGCTATCAGAACTGTGTTGTCTGCGTATTTTATATTGTTAAGATTGTGGACGCCAATGATGAGTCCTGGGAGGACTTCTGTCACAGAAGTTTTGAGTAACAAGGTATTGAAGAGAATGCAAACAAAAAGGAAACTTATAGTTGACATCAGGAAAAGACAACTGAGGTTTTAGAGACACGTAATGAGGAAGAAGGGCTTGGAGAACCTGCTACTCACGAAACGGATAGAGAAAATGAGAGACAGGGATAACTTCATGGGCTTGAGAAGGTGGATGGCAGAGCGTGGTTTGGGAGAAATACCAAGAGGAAAGATATCAAGAATGACAAGAGATAGAGACTAATGGAAATCCATGATAGCTACGTCCTGAAAGGATACGGTACATAAAGAACAATAACCAGTTATTGGTCAGCATTGTATTATACCCGTATACAGTTGTATTAAAGTGCTCAATACATATATATAATGTAGAGGCTTTTAAATATTTATTATTCGGTTGAATTCAGAATGAATGAATATATATATATATATATATATATATATATATAGTGATGATCATCCACGTATACTGTCTTAATATGTATAGGAAAGAATATTAATAAAAAGTTTTGAATTTAAAAATGTACTTTTTTTTGAACAGTATTTGTTTATTTTTATTATATTTTATATTTCAGACCGCCCTCGGTCCTTCATCAGAAACAACTGAGTTGTTTTTGATGAAGGACCGAGGGCGGTCTGAAATATAAAATATAATAAAAATAAACAAATACTGTTCAAAAAAAGTACATTTTTAAATTCAAAACTTTTTATTAATATTCTTTCCTATATATATATATATATATATATATATATATATATATATATATATATATACATATATCATAATGTATCATATGCATCATCTTGTTTGGGAAACTTGTTAGCAGCAAAATTCTACGCTGAGACTCCGCCCCCTCCCAAATCACCCTTCAATGATCAGTTGAAGACATCCTTGACGCAGGCCAACATCGCCCCTGAGACCCAAGAAACTGTTGCTGCAAATCCTAGCGTGGACTTAAACCTTCCAGTTCAACTGTCAACAAGAAGAGGATCTGCGACGTGCTGCCAGGGAATGGTGCTACTCAAGCAACCACGTTCACTAGATACACTCCTCTGTGATTCCTGTTCACTACTCTTCAGGAGTAGGCTTAGCCTTCACAGCCATCTCTGTTCCCGCCATTATAAAGAATGAAAGTTAGTAAAGGAGAGAGGATGACGATCCTAATACTCAGGTGAGAACAGGTGCAGACTACTGTATATATTGATCTCAGCTTTGTCACATCTCTCCTTTTGAAAATATCACCTTTCAGGAAAAAAAAACAATTAAATATTGAGATATAATACAGCTATGAATCATTTCCTGAATTATAATATCTCCATCATTTTATCAGAAATAGCTGATGCAGTTAATGCATTTTTAATGGGCATATAGAGTTAATAAGTACATTAGTGATCTTTCACTCGTTTGTATATCTTAGGCGTATATCAGAAGCATTTGTTCGGTGAGGCACCTTACTGCAGATTCAACCTTACACAGAGAAACAGTATGTGGTTTAAAAAGGAGTCAACAGATTTCTGCTCACTTGTAGATCGAGCCCAGTAATAAAAGCTGCGAGTTAAGATGCCTGCGGCTAATTAACATTCATTCTCAAGAAAGACTTTCTTGTTTTACGAACCGAGCAAGAAACGTGTAGTTATTTTAAAATACGTCTAAAACAAAAAGGTATGAATCCACCTCCTTACACCCCCAGCTATGGATTAAATAGGAATGTAGACTGCACTTGTCCTGCTCCTCCGAAAAGTGTAGCTGGTTGTGCACAAACAGCCACTTTCCCATCGACGGGAAGTAGCTTCCCTTTGTCTGTTCTATAAATACTTCCATGGCTTCTGCTCCAACGAGCTTGAGTCACTGGTGCCTCCGCAACAGGTGTTTACTCGTGCAACCAGACTAGCAACTGGGTCCCACCCATTCACAGTCAGGTTAGCCAAATGCAGACGACAATTCTACTCCTGCAGCTTCTTCTCTCGCACTTCCCGCCTGTGGAACTCGCTCCCATATTCTTGCTTTCCTGACAGCTACAACCTCCAGGAATTTAAATGCAAGGTCAATACTCATCTCTTAACTATTTGATCCTACTTCTTTCCACACTGTACTGTAGGTCCTTTCCTTCCTCTCCATCTTTGCAACTGTCATCACATTTGTATTCCCATCCTTCTCTTGCTCCTTTCTAACTGGTTCGTCCTTCTCCTCACTTTCCTCTAATCTTTTTACTCTTATGTAGCTCCCTGAACATCAGTGGCGTTACTGCCTTGCTCGGGGTGATATGATTAAAAAAAACATTCACTACTATAATCAAATTTGCATAGTCGTCTGATTGTTCAATTCAGAGAGTTGAATTGTTGGACCCACACATGTCGAAATATGTCGCAAATCACAAATCGGCTATGGTAAGATTTGAATTCGGGTCTCAGGGTCGGAACGATAACGGTCTCACCATAATTTAACTTCAGGTATGAATAAAATGGGGGGTACCGTGTAGTAAGAGATTGCGGCTTGGGCCTAAGAATCGAAGATCCGATTTTGAATTCCAGTGCAGTTCATTATATTCACTCTCCTCTTAGCGATGAATAAATAGCAGGAGAGACTGGCAATCGGTCCAGGAAAAAGAAAATTCTGAATTCAGACCAATCTGGCCAGGCTATCCTGCCTGAGACGTACTACTTCTACTGCGGAAGCACTACATGTGGGCCTCCTACGGCTCAAAAGAATTACGGGACTAGAGATCGTAATATGAATGAAAAGAAATAACACATTTAAATGAAGAATAAAAGAAATTATCAATGGTCAGAAATTAATGATCATTTCTTACATGTATGATGTAAATGTACTACTATTTATTTAAATGTAACCCCTCTCTTCTACTCTGAGAGTTTCTTTTTTCGCACTTCCTCTTTCTGGAATTCAGTAACATTTGCTTGCTTTCCTGATAAGTACAATCTATTTCTTATCTTTTCTTCGCCATCCTTCGCACCTTTTTTATTCTCTCGCTGTAAGCCCCTGCGCACCAGGGGCATTTCTGCTTTGCTTGAGGTGAAATGATTATATAAAGAAAAAATTGGGTGTAATTTTGTTATAGATATTCATTAAAATTACAAAAATATATTTTAAAAGATAATCATAAATCAAGGTAAATGTTGCTTCGGGGAGAAGATCAAGCTGTAATGCTTTTGTACTAATTACAGACACCGTCTGAATTAGTCTTGCCGGTTAGATGTTTACAACGTATAAAATAAACGTTCCGTTAGGAATATTTATGTAAGTTTAATACATATGAAATAAATTGTCAGTCTGTTAAATGCCATCTGTGACACGCTTAGGCGATCATGTCTTGAAAGAAACACGATTGTCTGGACAAAAGATTTTCCCGCTGTAGATTGTTATTATTTTCTGTGGTAGACTGGTTGCCTACCAAAGCTATAGAACCCAATTTTTTTTGCTATTTAACCCATAACTGGAAGGAGAAACGGCGGATTAATACCTTCCCTAAGAGTATTTGTACTTAAGTGAATGCAACGAATTTGGCCGGAATTCTAACTCTAATTCTAATATCGTTCCGAGCAGATATCCACTGCACACAACACACATCCTGTACAACAACGCTCATCAAATTAATTATACCACAAAGAAACTTACTTCAAAGACAATAAGAAGCTCCAACTAAATAAGGTGGGAACTGGTTTGATTACTTGATTGGTCTGTTTTTTACGGCTTACAACTCAATCCTTCTCGGTTATTTAAAGCAAAGACACATTTCGAATCGTAGACGGTGTGTTTATATATATATATATATATATATGTGTGTGTGTGTGTGTGTGTGTGTGTGTGTGTGTGTGTGTGTGTGTGTGTGTGTGTGTGTGTCCAGTCCGTAAACGGTGAGGATAATCCAACAAGATAACAATATAAAATATTAAGTGTTATATCTATATCTATATAGACAGCTCAATGGATGTTATCCAGAGCAAATTATATTTATCAAGGAAAACCCAACACGTGATTTCAAGTGGCTATAAACTATAGTTCATTTCTATGAGCTAATTAGCTCATTTCATCAGACCTTACAACAATATTTCTTCCATTTGGTACAAAAATTTTGACACACACACACACACACACACACACACACACACACACATATATATATATATATATATATATATATATATACATAAGAGAAAAGGAAAAAAATTTAAAAAAAGATACAGGGGTGGTCGAAGAAAGGATATGAGAAAGATAGGAATTAAGGAGGTAGATGTTGGCAATTGATATTGCATTTAAACTTTTGAAGATTGTTTCTATCAGAGAAGCAAGTATACGGAAGGTAGTTGCACTGGCAAAAAAGAAGCTGATAGAGTACAAATGGCGGTTACATTTGAATATTTTTACGGTAAAAGGGTGGGATCTAGAAGCCAATCATGTAGCACAAGTATATTCATATAGTCTGGCATCAAGGACAGACGTTGCTCAGAGCAGGTAGTATTTGAAAGTATTTGTAGAAAAGACTGGAGGAAGCCACATTGCCTCGGTAAGAAAGTGACTGAAGTCGAGCAGCTAAATTGGGATCGATTACGTTGCAGATCTTCTTTGGATTTTGTCGAGAACCTCGAGATGAAAAGCGTAGATAAGAAAGAAAAACATAGATAAGAATAAAAAGCGTAGATAAGAATAAAAAGCGTAGATAATATAAAAAGCGTAGATAAGAATGAAAAACGTAGATAAGATGAAAAGAGTAGATAAGAATGAAAAGCGTAGATAAGAATGAAAAGCGTAGATAATATAAAAAGCGTAGATAAGAATGAAAAGCGTAGATAAGAATGAAAAACGTAGATAAGATGAAAAGAGTAGATAAGAATGAAAAGCGTAGATAAGAATGCGAGGACGTAGGGACGCTTCTTGACCGAAAATAACCATTCATAAATAACTGATAAACGGTAACGGTAAATGAAATACTGTCCAAAAATTGAGTCCACATGAACACTGCAAGTGAACAGAATGCAGTACGTATTTAGCCGCTGCCCTTTGTCAGCTGCATTCTTTGTACGCTAGTGTGCAAAAAGCAGGGATGAAGATAGAATTAAAAAACATGATTTCATTTTGTCAGCATTTGTGTTTGTTGAACATTGGCATAACTCTTCAATCAGTGGAATTATCTGTCATTTAATGAATATTAAACATTGTTTGATAATCGCATTTACGCAGACAAACACGACCTCTAGAAGTGCATAGCTTTGTTCCTATACAGGGTGCGATGGGTAAATTTTCGAGATTTTATATTTTTAATTTTGCACATGCACGTTGTTTGTCTTCGATTCAACTATACAGTATAGTAGGGTCAGTTGGGAACCGTCTGTAAAAAAGAAGCACGATGACAATTTACACTGCAAGTATTTTGGAGACCGCAAGATGTACTGCTTGGGATTTGCGCCAGAATCTCCAATACGAACATCTCAGATATTAGAGACCAGCTACATTAAATCAAAGCAACCCACACTCAATAAAATTACATTCTAAACTAGTCACAACACATTACATTGCATTTTGACATGTGGTCCTGTTGATAAAATTTCAAGCTCTCATATGGTGTGACATCATAGAACCGCATTACAAATTTACGACCTGCGTCTGCTATTCGGTGACCGTCAAAAGAATTGATGGTGAAGTTTTTACGTTGATGTTCTTACAATCACTGTAAAGATGGCTCATGTGAGCAAAAAGCTTAGGATCAGCGTAATAAAAAAAGATCCAAATGTTGGACAATTTTTGTCTTAATTTTCACCAGAAATTAAAACCAAAATACGATGTTTATAACGGCTCACGATTAAACATAATAGATATTCATTGTCTGTTCTATTTAACAATATATGTTTAAATATATTTATATGTGTGTTTGTGTGTGTTTATGCGTGTGTGTGTGTGTGTGTGTGTGTGTGTGTGTGTGTGTGTGTGTGTGTGTGTGTGTGTCACTTTGAATTAATTTGAATTTCACCATTTCATAAAATGCCAGGATGTAGGAAACAAAATCTTGAATCACTGACAACAGCCAAATCTAGATATTGACTGAAATAGCCGAAAGTTCTTGAACAAATAGCTGAACAAAGATATGATCATCAAATAGTTTATCTGTAATTTTACTTCTGATATTCAACATCTTCTTAAAATTAAATTCTTAAATTAAAAATATAAACCAGTTTTCGGCTAAATTTCACGAAACTAGTTTATATATATATATATATATATATATATATATATATATATATATATATTTCTGTGACGTAAATTGTTTAAAATTTTTGAACTTCCACCGGTAATATCACATTTTTTTTTAGTATAAGTTGCCGATGAAGCGTAAAATCTCTCTTAGGGATTTCATATAGAAATGATCATACAACGGTTTTGAACTTCGAAATTTATATATATATAAATTTATATATATATATATTCGAATATATATATATATTGATTGGTTATAAATTATAATTAATTTCTATGAGCTAAATTGGCTCATTTCATCATATATATATATATATTCCGGGTAAATATTTATCCCGAATGGAGCGAATATAGCATTGTCTGTGAAATGAGCCAATTTAGCTCATAGAAATTAATTATAATTTAAAATGATGTGTTGCTTTTTCTTTTTTATATATATATATATATATATATATATATATATATAATGAATTTCTATGAGCTGAACTGGCTCATATATATATATATATATATATATATATATATGTGTGTGTGTGTGTGTGTGTGTGTGTGTGTGTGTGTGTATTCTAAATGAGCATAATTATATACTGATTTTTTTAGCATTGTCATCATCTTGTTTGATATGATCATGGACTCTTTGGCCTTCCCAGATTTGCAACCTAAGACCTTTATTCAATCCACAAAGACGAACAGTTCTTATTTTGAGTGCTGTGCTAAGTGATAATTTCGCATTAATTAATTCCTATTCGTTAATTTGTTCTTTTTGACACAACTTCCGTTCGTTTCCCATGAACCGCGCGATATGAGTTGCACTAACCTAACCGAAAAAGTTTAGTACAATATTCGGACAAGATTACCGGGTACAACAGACACCTGGTGATGACCGGAGAGTACAACAGCCGAAACGACGCAAATAATAACAACTAAGAGCAAACGTTCGAATAAAGAATTAACTATTAATTATAAAACGACACAATGCATCTCAAAAGAGAAAGGCCGAGGTGCAAGTTATGAATTAGAAACCTCGAAATTTAAGCAGGTGCAGAAATTTAAATATCTTAGAAGCGTCTTAAAAATCTAACACCGGAATCCAAACCTGCATTCAAATACAGAAAAGCCTCTTCCAAATCCTCCATAATCAAATTAAGAAACTGAAAGATGTCACAGCATTTAGATTATTCGGACTCGTGTCCTCATCTTTGTTGCATTTGTACGACGTTTCGGACATTGTACGCTTCGACCTTTTTCAGGTGCTAGGAATTTCCAACCGAAACCTTTATTACAATCACTGAGGTATATGAACTCCATTTCTTTGCGTAGTAGTGTCTCTTTTGGAAACGTCGTACAAATGGCAACAAAGATGAGGACAATAGTCTGAATAATGTAAATACTGTAAATACTACATCATCTAAAAAATATAGACAAATACTGGAAAATGTCATTAAAAAAATGATGCAGTAGAATTCCTTTGATATAACATTGAAAGCATTACAATCTTCTCATAGAGGTAAAGGTGATTTGAGGAGTGTTTCTGCAAAGGAATGCGGAAAATACGTAGAACTGTGCCTTTATGCAAAGAAGAAATTTCTAAGAACAATGGAAAGAAAACGGACACTTATTCTTAGAATTAGAAATAGAGGGAATTTCTGGGAAGCATCATGAGAAAAGAATGCTTGGAGAATTAGGCACTCGCAAGATATACTGAAGACAAAATGAGCAGCGGGAAACAGCAAGTAATCTATCTAATGGGCCTGTGCAAATGGATGAGAGAATAGTCAACTGAAGTTATAGTAAAAAGACATTTGTAAAAGCGATAAAAAACAGAAATTCATGGAGAACCATGATCGTCTATTTCCTGAAAGATAAAGGCGTATAGATTAAGAAGAAAGTCTTATGTAATGTACTCACCGGTGACATGACCCAAGTATAAGAGCGTAGAACCAAGTTGCAAGCAATACGACAAAGAATGGCCTCATAAATTCTATATATTCTGCTGTCTTGTCTCATTGGCGTAACGTCACGCCCTATTATATATGAACATAAGTATTGTTATTTATGCCTGTAGCAGTGTTAATATTAGTACATATCGAGATGGATTGATGTTTAAAGATATCTGGAAGCGTATTATAATGTCATGTTGCGTTTAAAAATGGAACAAGACCGCGAGTGAAACAGATTTTGGGATGTTAATGATTTCCCGTCTATCACTTGCTGTCCAGGTGACAGAAAGCTCGATTTAGTCGTGTAGGTGAACGTGTTACCGCTGATAGGTACGTGTCACCTGTCAAATAGATGCTTAAAACCGACACTTGCGTATATCGAACTGACAAGGGAGCATACAGTGAATTGCATTTAAACGCATATGCGTCTAATTAAAGTTCCGCTAACTGAATTTACTTATCAAATCGTACTAATGAGATTTTACCAGCAGACGTACATGAACATACATGTGGGTCTAAGTATGTAGGTGTGTCCGGAGCACGCACAAGTGCTTGATGTAGGATTTATAGACGCGAAAATTAAAATCGAATAAATTTAAATTCAATTCGATATTGTTTCATTCATTTCGCGCTAATGTCCTTAGGAAAATGGCTTGAATTTATCTTGAATCAGCTATGGGTTAAATAGCAGGAGAGGCATTGCTCTGATGCCTTGGATGGGAGCCAGTTTAGGGGAAAGAAAAGTTTTATACGGAACGTAAATAAATTAAACAGTCATTCGACCAAACGCATGCTCAATTAAACACTCATCCAGACATGACAGCAAATACAAAAAAGCACACTCGAAAAACAAGACGTGTCTCGCATCTACCAGGGAACTAACATGTCTTATGACTTAAGTGGGGTGGGAATAAGGAATTAAACTAAAGAAAGGGGAGACAAAAATAAGAGTGGGACAATGACCATACATACTCGAGCTAAGTTTAACTTGGCGTAAAAAAATACAGTATCCCCAATATCCTGACGCTGGCATCAAAACGGCATTCTAAGTCGGCTTTTTTTCGCCCTATAGATGCACGCAAGACTCATCCACTTTTTTGCCAAATTCTGATGGGAAGATCGCCTTTTCGTCCTGATCTTGACTTTAAACTGATACTTAAAGAACAAGATCAGTTGAGAAGAGGTAAACTTCTCGCCTCCATAGAATTCCTTCTGTCGCGTTGACCATATCACAACTCTTAGTAAGCCAAAGAATACAGTGTTCAGCCTTAGTTAACCATGGTACTATATTGCTACAAACAGAACTTGCATCAAGGACAAAGAACTTTCCGCGCAGCATGCGAACCATCATGTCTTCAACAAAGTTGCACAACGAGACTACGACCTTGCAATGAAAGAAAGCATGAGGCAGAGTCTCCACCGACCCACTGCAGCCGATGCAGTTGGGTGACTTTCCAAAGCCCGCTTTAGAATTTTTTTTTTTTACCGCCCCACGGAGCCTTTTGCATCACCAGCCAGGTGAGTGATGCCTCAGTATTAGTGAGGCTTTTCAAACCAGGCGCCCAAGGCTATATAGACCATGCCTCCCGCTTTGTCAAACCGAGATCGTCAATCATATCATCTCGATCCGCCCTACTCACTAGTACCCGATATAATACCTTACGGGAGAGCGTCTGGACGTCGGAGAGGTTACCCGTCGCCCGTAAGAGGAACTTGAGCACTCACCTCGAGGTAAAGGGTGGGACTCCTCCTCGCACGAGTGCACACTTCTTAGCAATTGGAAGTTGTTACTGAAGTCTTATATATAAATATATATATAGTTTTTTTATTACTATAGTTTATTGTTAAACCTCTGTCTAACTCTCTCTCTCTATATATATATATAGATAGAGAGAGAGAGAGTAGATAGACTAAACTATCGCCCGGTTCACACTCCACCCACGTCTATTGAACAGGTGAAGAGGCTCATCCTTTGTTCCTTGTTTAGGATGTGTTTTCCGGCTTTCTCTTTTCCAATCTTTTCTTTTTCAATTGGAGTAGATAGACTAAACTATCGCCCGGTTCACACTCCACCCACATCTATTGAACAGGTGAAGAGGCTCATCCTTTGTTCCTTGTTTAGGATGTGGTTTCCGGCTTTCTCTTTTCCAATCTTTTCTTTTTCAATTGGAGTAGATAGACTAAACTATCGCCCGGTTCACACTCCACCCACGTCTATTGAACAGGTGAAGAGGCTCATCCCTTGTTCCTTGTTTAGGATGTGGTTTCCAGCTTTCTCTTTTCCAATCTTTTCTTTTTCAATTGGAGTAGATAGACTAAACTATCGCCCGGTTCACACTCCACCCACGTCTATTGAACAGGTGAAGAGGCTCATCCCTTGTTCCTTGTTTAGGATGTGTTTTCCAGCTTTCTCTTTTCCAATCTTTTCTTTCCTACGTAGCCCCCTGCGCTTCAGTGGCGTTTCCCCCTTGCTCGGGGTGATAAGATTAAAAATATATATATATATATATATATATATATATATATATATATATATATATATAGTAGACAATGATACCAACCCCCGGCGGCGACAGTGTGTTTCATGCTTATAAAGTGTTATTATTTTTTTTATTTTATTTTTTTTTTTTTTTGCAGTTGCTATAAAAATACTTGTAGAAAAGACAGAGGGAAGCTACATCACATCAGTGAGAAAAGGACTGAAGGTGGGCTGCCAAATTAGGATCGATTATATTACAGATGCTCCTTTAGATTTTGTCGAGAACCTCAAGATGAATAGCAAGAGCACCCGAACAGATATGGCAACAGTATTCAATACACGAACAAATTGTAGAAAAAAATGCAAAATAGATTCTGACGAGAAAAACTTCCTGACCCGACACAGTGATCCAAACTTTCTAGTAATATATGCAACTATGGAGTCGATATAGGCATTCCAGTCATTTATCAGGTGCATATTACGAACTAACCGTTTAAGAGACTCGTTGTTGTTTTTTTAATTTCCAATAATATATGGATAAAGCGGTGCTTTTGCTATATTTACTGTTGCTTAAAGACTACATTTGGTTATTGAAACGGTATTACTACTTATATGCAGTTGCTCCAATGTAGAATTCAACATCAACATCCGAATTGCTGCAAGCTCTATAATCAATACTTCCAGACATATACTGCCCATTCAATGGGCAGGTCTTATATTTTCAGCAGTTGCAATTATTTTTACAAGGGTCACTATTATTAGTACTTAGTGGGCCAAGTATTTATTTGATGTCGTATTATTCTGTTGTGAAATATGTTTATATACAAATCTACCATCCGCCCGTGTATTGAATATTGCTGCCATATCTGGTCGGGTGCCCCTGCTTCTCTCCTTGGGCTTCTTGACAAAATACAAAGGAGGATCTGTAACGTGGTTGATACTGACTGGCAGACCGGCTGCAGCCGCTCTCTCACCGGCGTGATGTGGCTTCCCTGTGCCTCTTCTACAAGTACTTTCATGGCTTCTGCTCCGATGAGCTTAGATCACTGGTGCCGCCTAAGCACGAATTTACACGAGATACTAGATTAGCAACTAGGTCCCACCCTTTTACAGTTAAACAAATAAGATGTAACCGTAAATTCTACTCCAACAGCTTCTTTTCTCGCGCTTCCCGCCTGTGGAACTCCCTTCCACAAGTCTGCTTTCCCGACAGTTACAATCTCCAGGTGTTTAAATGTAGGGTCAATAGACACCTCCTATCACACTAACTCCCAATTATTCTCAGAACACTCTCATCTACCCAACCCTCATTCTCGGTATCCTTACCCGCCTATCACCCACCCTCTGACATTTCCTATATTTAATCATCCTTTCTCCACTCTACGTAGCCCCCTGCGCAGTAGTGGCAGTGACATGCCTTGCTCGGGGTGAAACGCTTATAAAAAAAAAATCTATGTTCTTAATGCAACATTTTTTTGTTCAAAATATTTATGTCGGTGAATAGTAGAAATGTTTGTGAATTAAATCTAGGAAGAATTTTCCAATACTTCTCTAAACATTACGCCTTAAACCATATAATGCTACGGTTGAGTACTTACTGCTTTATTTTGCTCATTTTTTTTTTAACAAAGTATTTTAAACCATTGTTGAGTTTACTTTTTTCTAATGCATTAATGTATTTAATTTTGGAGTTGTCAAAAATTTCTTATTACTAGAGTTATGCAAGTAACAAATGGTACTATGATGGTGATTTGAATCTTTGTTAATGTATTTGTGATTGTGTGAATCATTAATGGACGGTTTGTACTGGCCATTGTTCAAACCAAAGGTTACATCTAAGAAGTTTACAACTTTAGTGTTAGTGGTTGTGGTTATGTTAATACTGAATTACCTCCCTTAGATTGCTTTACGCCATTATACTTTTCTTAACGCACTATTTTTAATAATACTTTTAATAACAGTAAATAATTGTCACTGAGCTTATGTCGGTATTGCCTTGGCGGAGGTTTGTGGTCTTTGACTGCTCTTGTTTAATATTATTATTATTTTCCGATTTATTTATTTTGTATACTTATTTTTTCTTAGTCTCAGTTCAGAAATGACCTATACATACATATGGTATGTATACACACACACACACACACACACACACAAACTCTTTCTCTCTCACTCTCTCTCTCACACACACACACACACACTCTCTCTCTCCCTCTCTCTTTCTGTGTGTGTGTGTGTGTGTGTGTGTGTGTGTGTGTGTGTGTGTGTGTGTGTGTGTGTACCAATAGCACTCCTACTTTGCTTGGGGTGAAATTTTTACGAAAAATGCCATCTATGTGTTTGGATTGATCACTTCGGGTGGTAATATTATGCCTCCATCTCCTTACAGAGTTTCAGACTCAACACAGCGGCTTATATCACGTGCTTTGAGGAGTTAGTGCTTTCCTAAGTCAAGATGGTAGCTGCTGGGAGACCCTATGTCTGACAACAGGACCCTCACCCTGACACACAAGCAAGAGAACGCAGTCATGGCTGTCCCACAATTTCTGGAATCACCTCTTACTTTTGGCCACGTAACTCCTCAGGCTGCAACCCTCTTGATTATTATATGTGGGGCGCAGTTCAGTTGACAAGCATTATGTCAGCATTCACCAACTTAAACAAGGAGACCGTCCAGAAGAGATGCGGAAGATCCCGAAGTCGTCTGGAGGCGGTGGATGAAGCCAAGGACAATGATATTGAATAGATTTACTTTTTATTCTTTATTTACTCTTGTATTTCAAGATATTTTTGGATAAGTCTGATAAATATAAGACTTATAAATATAGGATGTGCGTTGTGGTGCATTGGATATCGGCTCGGAACGACAAATCGGGGAGCCGAGTTCAAATTCCAGCTGAATCCATTGTATTCACTTACGCGCAAATACCCTTGGGAAAGGTATTAATCCGTCTATTCCTTCCATTTATGGGTTAAATAACAGGACAGATTGGGTTCTATAGCCTTGTTCGGCAACCAGTCTACCGCAGAAAGCAATGGCAACCTACTGCGGGATAATCTTCTACCCAGTCAGTCATGTCTCTTTCAAGCGTGTATCACGTATGGCACTTAACTGACTTATAAATATATCTGTTAAAATGGGATGTCAGTTTTATTTTCATTTTTGCGTAATTTAGTCGACAATTTATCCATCTCATAGAAACACGTCACACAACTTAGGGAACAACAGTTCTTGTTTATGTCACAACATTCGCTAGTTCTAAGAAACTTACTACTTGTGTCTACCTAGCCTGATGAAGACTTCACTCAGTTAAGTGCCATGTTTGAGCGATCATGTCTCTTTCGAGACATGATTGACTGGGCAGAATATTTTCCTGCAGTAACTTGACATTAATTTCTGCGGTAAAGTGGTTACCAACCAAATCCATAGAATCCAGTTGGTCTTGTTATTTGACCCATAGCTGGAGAGAAGTGACAGATTAATACCTTTCTCAGGTGTAATTGCCCGTAAGAGAATCTAGCGAATTCAGCTAGGATTCTAACACGTTTCTCCGTTTGTTTGTTTCGAATCGATATTTACTACAAAAAACATCTTGAAAAAATTTTTTTCCGAAATAAATTTGGAACAATTTCCAGAAAACCTG
This sequence comes from Ascarosepion bandense, assembly GCA_037127315.1. NCBI lineage: Eukaryota > Metazoa > Mollusca > Cephalopoda > Sepiida > Sepiidae > Ascarosepion > Ascarosepion bandense. The sequence continues at coordinate 1,657,319 of JBBBDQ010000414.1, forward strand.
TTCTTCTAACCTGAGAAGGATTATACGTAATTTGCTTAAACCGATCATGAAAATTAATCGACACAAAATGTCTGATGTCTTAAATAATATTTGTCTTAAAGAACATTTACTGTGTGTGCGTGTGTGGGTGTTTTTATGTGTGTACGTGTTTGTGTGTGTGTGTGTGTGTGTGTGTGTGCACGCGCGCGTGTGTGTGTGTGTGCACGCGCGTGTGTGTACAAGTAAATCTTTATTGTTCGGTCAGATAATATTAGTAACTATCTATCTTTGCGTTGGATGTGCAGTATTAAGAATTAGTCAGTTAAGTGCTATACGTGATACACGATTTGGACGATCATGTCTCGAAAGAGGCATGACTGACTGGGCGGAAGATTATCCCGCAGTAGGTTGCCATTGCTTTCTGCAGTAGACTGGTTGCCAGCCAAAGCTATAGAACCCAATCTGTCCTGTTATTTAACCCATAACTGGAGGGAAGAGGCGGACTAATACCTTTCCCAAGGGTATTTGCACGGAAGTGAACGCAACGAATTCAACGCACGTATTAAGAATGCATTTCTCAAAACACCAACTCACCTATGCAGGTGTCTATTACCTCTGACAGGGCAATGATTCATTGCAGCTGCATATGCATACAAAGAGATGTGCGCGTGTAACTGAGCAAGTCGAACCAAAGCGAAGGAGAACACAAAGGAAATTAATGGGTGTTGAGGAGCGGCTTCAACTAGTTTCACTACTCCGGTTTAAAGTGAATCTTAACGGGCACAAACAAGGGAACGTAGGTAATTGGATGTGCGTGTCACACTGAGCATGGGGAGACTTACGTATATACGCAACGTTACTTATCTTTCAATATATTTAGGGCGTATTTTCGAACAATGTCGACCCATTAGCTGATAACGAATTATAATGACGGATTTCGAAATTAGCTGATAACGAAAGAAATGAAGGGTTTTACAGGAAAAGTAAAACGACTTTTTTCAGCAAAAAAGCATTCATTCAATCAGATCTTTTACATATGATTATTCATTTTCGTCACACGCAAAGAATTATTTACAAATTAAGCCATTATTATTGCGAGTGATGAACAAGCCTCAAAGCTCACAGGTTCGGATTTTCTAATAATTTATGCGAAATATATATTTCATTTGTAAACGAGTTATTACGGGCCCTAGGTTTCTACCATGAGTGGTGTCTTCAGGCGATTTTCAGTAAGTCGCGTTATAACTCGTTTACAAATGGAAAATATTCAAAGGTTTTACAATATAATTGCATTGAACATTTTTTAACAGAAATTCGCACTGGTCTAATCTTATTATGACCAGAAACTAAGTAATTAAACAAACAATTTATATATATATATATATATATATATATATATGTGTGTGTGTGTGTGTGTGTGTGTGTGTGTGTGTGTGTGTGTGTGTGTGTGTGTGTGTGTGTGTGTGTGTGTGTTCTGTAATACAGAATTTATATATTGATGTGTATATATGCGTATACACACATAAATATATACTTATTTACCTTCTTTCTGAAATATATATATATATAGATATATCACAAAAATTTCCGTTATACATATATATATATATATATAAAGATGAATATATATATATATATATAAAGATGAACTTATATATATATATATATAAGCTCATCTTTATATATATATATATATATATATATATATATATATATATATATAAAGATGAACTTATTAGTTCATTGAAATGGATTATAATGTATAACAACTTTTTGTTGAGTTTTCCTTTATATATATATATATATATATATATATATATAAAGGAAAACTCAACACATCATCTAAAGTTGTTAGATGATAACAACTTTTTGTTGAGTTTTCCTATATATATATATATATATATATATATATATATAAAGGAAAACTCAACACATCATCTAAAGTTGTTATACATTATAATCCATTTCAATGAACTAATAAGTTCATTTTTTCAGACCACGAGTTCTTTTGTATAAAGATTTTCCCAGAATATATTAAAGAAACAATTTAACTATATATATATATATATATATATATATATATATATATATATATAGGTAAAGATATCAAGTTCGCAAACGGAAAGGATAATTCGAAAGGATCTACTTAATATAAAACATTAAACAGATTAGTCTATATTGAGACCTCAATGTTTATTATCCAGAGCAATATAATATGCGTAAAAGTAAACTCAACACATCACCTAAAGCGTTATAAATTTTAATTTATTTCGACAGGTAATTTTTTGTCGCCCATAATCTTCGGACTGCTGAATATCCTTCAAGAATATTGCCTTCGGCACATGGGGACCAAGAATAGGCGTTAATTGTCACTAAACAATGCAACGTATAGGTCACAGTTCAATTATATGACAGAACACCAGTACTAACCCAAGCCCCATGAACACATCACCTACTAAAACAAAACCATCACCAGGATTCATGATGTTTGATTAAACATGGAGCCCATGGTCTTCTTGCTGGTACCTAATACGAATGCGATTTGAGCAAGCGTCGCTTGTCTATTATCAAAGACAATTTTAGCCAAATGCCTCTGCTCGCCATAGTTCAAAGGTTGCCAAATGTCCACACAGTATCAAAAATGGAATATCTCGCCCATCTAGCACTCACTGCCATGCTCCCATAAGTCCCTGACTCCTTGTGCTATCCTCTATATTAACAAGAGTCAGATCAGGGCTAAAATGGGGTACTGTTGCCATATTTAGGCAGAAGCTGCATTGTCCTCACTTTCCAGTCTCTATAAAGTCCAAAAGCGATAATAAATTATTTACCGCTCTTTAACCCCATTCTTGCAGACGAAATGTAGCAAGCCTCTCACTGCTCTATCACTACTTCCATGAAAAATACATTCCTTATGTTCCATTAGTTCTAATCTTCACAGCTAGAACCCACCATATTAAGCACATTGTAGCGAAACAGCCACAATCTTCGTGTTCTATTAGTGAGAAGTAAGCTTTACCCAAGAAGCTTCTTTCTGCAAACCTTCGCACTGTGGAACCGATTCTCAAAAGAATCCTAACGTGTTCACATCTAGAGTTAACCGTTATCTTCCGCACCCATCCACATAAACTGTACCTCTTACTCTGTAAACCTCTACTTCGATTGGCTACCGGTTCTTGTTCAGGGTAAATATCACTGCAAAAAAAAGATACCATGTGCAGCCACAATTATTGTTGTGGAGTAGTTTCGAACTGAAGGTTATAATCGGGCCATATCGGTTGCTAATCGACTTAACGTACCCAAAATGTTAGAAACTTGGTAATCTTCTACTGAAAGCTGACTCCTTAGTATTCGGCTAACTGCCGACTAATAGCAACTGCTTAGTAGTTCTACTGAACTCCAATATAAGTCTAAAGAACTCCCATGAACTTCCCAAGTACTTCTTCCGTTAACTTCCTGTTAACTTTTATTAATATAGGAGGGAGATGGTGGTGCTACCTGTATAATTTGTATAATTTTAACCGATGCATTTTGTCACGACACTGTATATATTTATAAATTTCAATCGGCAGTAATATTCTGTGTTCGGTCAATAAATGCCGAAAGTTTCTTGAATGGAAACGGTTGATTTCACCATTGATATGTAATATGAAATTAATATCAACTGCACATTTTTCATTGAATAAGATGCGTAACACTATATACATCAGATCCTTCAAAAAGGCCTTGGGCTTTGGGAATACTTGGTGCTGTAAGCATAGATGTGTGGGTGGTGTAATGGAATTGTTAATCGGAGAGCCGAGGTCTAATTACAGTTGGTTTCGTTATATTCACATACGAGTAAATACATTTGGAAAACATATGAATCCAGCTCTTACTAAGACGGATTATCAATAAACCTTTATTATCTGCATTATTATCTTCGATCCTTACGGATTATCAATAAACCTTTATTATCTGCATTATTATCTTCGATCCTTACGGATTATCAATAAACCTTTATTATCTGCATTATTATCTTCGATCCTTACGGATTATCAATAAACCTTTATTATCTGCATTATTATCTTCGATCCTTACGGATTATTCAATAAACCTTTAATTAAATCTCCATTATTATCTTGATCCTTACGGTTATCTAAACCTTTATTATCTCATTTTATCTTCGATCCTTACGGATTATCAATAAACCTTTATTATCTGCATTATTATCTTCGATCCTTACGGATTATCAATAAACCTTTATTATCTGCATTATTATCTTCGATCCTTACGGATTATCAATAAACCTTTATTATCTGCATTATTATCTTCGATCCTTACGGATTATCAATAAACCTTTATTATCTGCATTATTATCTTCGATCCTTACGGATTATCAATAAACCTTTATTATCTGCATTATTATCTTCGATCCTTACGGATTATCAATAAACCTTTATTATCTGCATTATTATCTTCGATCCTTACGGATTATCAATAAACCTTTATTATCTGCATTATTATCTTCGATCCTTACGGATTATCAATAAGCCTTTATTATCTGCATTATTATCTTCGATCCTTACGGATTATCAATAAGCCTTTATTATCTGCATTATTATCTTCGATCCTTACGGATTATCAATAAACCTTTATTATCTGCATTATTATCTTCGATCCTTACGGATTATCAATAAACCTTTATTATCTGTATTATTATCTTCGATCCTTTCCCACCATATGCCTCCGACGAATACTGTGAATATTTTGGTCATAGAAGATTTCCAATGAAGACCTGTTGAAGAAATGCAAGCAAGATAACATGAGCACTATCATTACAAGAAGGAGGTGGAGATGGATTGGGCATGTGCTCCGGAAAGATCCATAGTCAATCAAAAGAACAGCACTGCACTGGACTCCAGATAGCAAAAGAAAGAGGTGAAGACCAAGAACGACATGGAGAAGTACGGTGGAGAATAAGATGAAAGCCATGCAGTACTTCTAATCTATTGATTAGTTTGGCCCAAGATAGGCAGAGGTGGAGAAGCTTTGTTGCTACCCTGCACACCATTGTGTATAACGGACGATGAATGAATGAATCGGCATAAAAAAACTCTTAAAATCTAAAAATATTTTATATCCTTTAATATCCTGCAAAGTGTTGACAAACCGTAAAAAACGAATCAGTCTATCAAAATGGTTTAATATCAAATCACCCTGAAAACACCGGTATGTAATCCGGTCATTACTAAGATGTAGTACCGCTTAAGAAAACCGGGTACAATTTCCAATAATCCGAATTATGCTATGCTTTAAATAATCCAAGAAGTGTTGATAAGTAATAAAAAACAAATCTATCATTCCTTTAATAAAAGCTATTGACACGTTATAAGTAAACTATATAACCGAAAAAAAGTTCGACGGATACCAATAATCAATGATATAAAGCGATTCGACTTTAACGCTTGGTCTGCTTGTTGTATCAATATCTTCCATTTTTCTAGGTTTAATATGTTCAAACTTGGCGAAGGATGCATTTCCAAAGATAAGCAGAATATTGAGAGACAGGAAGATTTCGTTGGAAACGAAGAAGAGAGTACTCAACTGTTATGTGATATCTGTCCTCCTCTAAGGCAGCGAATACTAGACAGTCTCATCAAAAATGAAAGAGAAGCTGGAAACAAAAGGTATGTGGTTCTACAGAAAGATGCTGAGGATACCATGGACCGAAAATGTAAGCAACGACGAAGTTTTGGAGAGAATGGAAACGAAAAGAGACAGCTGAGGTTTCGGAGACATGTAATGAGGAAGGTAAGATATGGTGCAGTGGATATCGGCTCGGAACAAGAAATCGGAGAGCCGAGTTCGAATTCCAGTTGAATTCGTTGCATTCACATACGTGCAAATACCCTTGGAAAAGGTATGAATCCGTCGCTTCTCCCTCCAGCTATGAATCAAATAGCAAGACAGATAATTTCTATAGCCTTGGTTGGCAACCAGTCTACCGTAGAAAGTAATGACAACCTAATGTGAGAAAATCTTAGGCTCAGTCAGTCATGTCTCTTTCGAGGCTTGATCTCCCAAGCGTGTATCATATATGACACTTAACTGACAATGGAGAAGGAGAGCTTGGAGAATCTAATACTCACAGGGCGGGTAGATGAAAAGAGAGACACGTGAAAGCAGCCCGAGACGTACTTAATGTGCTGGAGCAAGTGGATTGCCGAGTGGGTTCGGGAGAGATACCAAGACATAAAACCTTAGGAGCGACAGGTAATACAGGCAAGTGGAATCCATGCTCACCTACGTCCTGAAAGGACATGGTACATAAAGAAGAAAAATATGAAAACAGTCTCAAGCAGAATTTAAACTCGGCTCACTGGTTTAATTTAACTCTCCAATGATCATCGCACCAATTGCACCTCAATTGTGTCTATCGTCTCTACATGTCTCCTTTTTTGTATACAAGGAATTGTTAGAGTTGCGTTGTAAGGTTGATGAGTCAGACAATTAAAAATGGCGCTAAACGCAGAGCTGGCTTTCAAAGCCCAGACAGAACGAAAGAGAAATCATTAAAACCAAGAGACATAAAGTGCAGATTTACACGTAGCCTCGTTTTCAATCCCTCCAGCTGCATTCTAATCTACGTTTTTAGGCCGAACAAGAGTAATTTTAATTCTTCTTTGTTACGAAGACAAGGGAGACTGGGTCGAATGTACAAAATGACAACTAGGCAGTCAGCCATGTTTGCTCTATGATTCAAATCTCTCTCCTTCCTTTGTTACTGTCAGCTAATACAGAAAAAAGTTAGATAACGTAAAGGATAACATGAATCGAGGACAAAAATGACTAGACTGTATGTTTTACAAAAGCACAGATAGATTTAAAAATTTAACATTACTTTGGGTGATAAGTAATTCAATTAGGGCACCTCGATGTGGGTGTAAGAGCGAAGTTTTCGCGCTAGAATAATTACGACTGAGTATGGAGTTCGATCCTGACTGTGTGCCTCATACTTTTCGCTCTCTGCCACATCTAAGCTGGCTTACGGCCATATCACATTGAATACACCGGTTCTCGCTCGATCACTGAAGTTAAGCAACGTTGAGCCTGGTCAGTACTTAGATGGGTGACCGCTTGGAAATGCCCGGTGCTGTAAGCGTTTAGTGACGGATATGCGTTGAATATAGGCTCGGAAGGAGAAATCGGTGAGCCGAGTTCGAATTCCAGTTGAATATCCGGCATTCACTTAACTGGTGTCATTGGGAAAGGTATTAATCCGTCCCTTCCCTCCAGTTATGGGTTAAATAACAAGGGTAGGACTTGGGGACCTTGCCCTTAAAAAACAAATCCCAATGAATCTTGATACTCGAAAAGAAAGAAGTATTACTAGACACAAAACTTATATAAAGAAAACAACAATAAATTGTTGAAAGAAAAATGGTATTACCAGCAATAAATAAATAAAATTTAGTTGGCGATAAATGACCCGCCGATGTTGATATGCCATAAAAACAAAACAACCAACCAACATCTAAGCTATGATTAGAAAATCACGATAAATAATTTCCGTTTGGTGGTATCAATAGTTATGACGAATATATCATACTGACAAATAAATAAATGATGAATAATGGATAGAATACAACAATGTTAAATACAAAAGGCAGTGAATTAGCAAGGATAAATCGCCTCCCACCAAAAATGAATATATTATTTCAGTGGCATGTCTGCCTTGCTCGGGGTGAAATGATTAAAAAAAAAAATTCTTCTCTTCTTCTATGTGCAGTGTCCCTTCACGACGCAAGCGATCATGAGCTTCCACGTCTTCCTATCTCTTGTTGCTCTTAGTATGTTTGCTCCTGTTACTCCTGGCAACCCCCGTTCCGTCATCCACCTGATCAGGCCCTGCAAATATGTTATCCGCTGCCTTCCTCTGTCTCTATTTCCTTCTATCTGGCCAGTCAGTATCAGGTTCTCCAAACTCTCCTTCCTTATTACGTGTCCCAGTTGTCTCTTCCTGATGCTCGGTATTAATTTCCTTTTTGTTGCCATTCTTTCCAACACCTCATCGTTGCTTGCATGCTCAGTCCACGATATCCTCAGCATCATTCTGTCGAACCACATTTCCGCTGCTTCCAGTTTTGTCATTATTTTCGATGATATTGTCCAGCATTCACTGCCATATTGAAGAACTGACATCACATAGCGATCCAGCACTCTCTTCTTTGTTTCTAGTGAAATTTTCCTGAGTGTTAGTACTTTACTCAGCTTCTGGAACGCGTTCTTTGCTATGCCAATTTGCCTTCGGATCTCTGTGTCGCACTTTCCATCTCCTTCAATATGGCAGTAAATACTGGACAATCTCATCAAGATGAAGTAAACATTTTAAGCAACCATAATGTGGTTCTTCTAACAGGAAGAACTACATTACGGTTGCTTAAAATGTTTACTTCATCTTGATGAGATTGTCCAGTATTTACTGCCATATTGAAGGAAAGACATCACATAACAATCCAGTACTTTCTTCTTTCTCTCCAACGAAATTTTCTTTTCTTTTAATACTCTACTCACTTTGTGAATGCATCCTTGTCCATGTCAATATGTCATCGTATCTTCGTATTGCACTTTCCGTCCCAGGTATTTAAATTTCTGTACCTGTTTGATTTTAATATCCTTAACTTATAATTGGCATTTTGGGCTCTGGGCTCCTTTTTAAGTTCTTAACATGCAATGAAAACTAAATTCCCATTTTAACATTCAGCAGTTGCAACGTGTCCATAAAATTTATCTAATAGCTCGCAGGAAAAATGTTATCCATGGGAAAGAATAACACAGGAAAACATCTGTACACCATCTGTCATATTCACCTGAACTTGCATCAGTTCATTATTACCTTTTTCTGGTTACTGAAAAATACCTTTATGAGGATTTTTTCTCTAGACAAAACCTGATTCAAGAATTCAAAAAGAAAACAACCTTTTACACCGAAATCTGATGAATTTTATTCAAAACGTGTTGTGGATTACGGGTGAGGAACCACACAAAATAATCAACAACAAAACAGATATTTGAGATAGAAAAATAAGTTATATTAAACGTAAAGATACAAATGAAACGCAGGTTAGTAATCCAAGAATACGATTAGTAACGAATATATATATACAAATCTCTAAAATGAAGCCGTGCTGGAATTAGTATGTCCGTGTAATACTATTCCGGCTGAGTGGAACTCAGAGCTACTATGACTACTGACGCGTATTCTCTCAGTAACTCATACTGAAACTCACGGATCTCATCATGGGAGGAGTATATGTATACTCAAGTCAAGTCCACCATCACAGAAAAAGGGAACGTCCCACAGCAAAACGTATCCAAGAGCTGCCTCAAATAATGATGAATATATAATTAAATAAACTTTAAAAGTACTTTAGTTTAGACTTACGCCATACTGAGCTGAAATACAAGTTCCAATATGATCACCGAAGTTAAGTAACGTCCGTACCTTGATAGGTGACCGTTTGGGAATACCAGGCGCTGTAAACTTGGATGAGAGGATGGTGTAAGGGATAATGGCTCTGAATTGTTACTCGAAAAACTTGAGTTATAATAATTTCATTTGGGTTCATTATATTCACTTACGCGCAAATACCCTTGGGAAAGGTATGAAACCAGCACTTACGCGCAAATACCCTTGGGAAAGGTATGAAACCAGCACTTACGCGCAAATACCCTTGGGAAAGGTATGAAACCAGTTCTTCTTTCCCCCGCTAAAGGTTAATTTGTAAGACTCATATCATTAAACTATTATTTTTAAATCTTTCAATCTAAATATTTTCTGACTTGAAAATAACCTACAAAGGGTTTATAAACCGTAGGAAACGAATCAATGTTTATTATTTTCTGAAGAATTAATTTGATAAACAAAACCGAAAATTATTTATGACTCAACATAAAAGTGAAAGACTTTTAAGTGTGGAAGACTTACTCTTTTGAACAAATATCTGAAATCGGGGCTTGGGGAGTTTGACTTTTACACGACATATCGAAGTCAAGAGGAACAGGAGATGAAGCGAGCCACCTACTGACAAGTTTCAGGGAATGGATGTCGGAACAGGGGTTAGTGCGAATTATAATGAAAAGAGAAATGTTACTGAGCCCTGCAATAGATAGGCATTTGTCGAGAGCTATAATCACTATAAGGGACACGGCACATAGAGGAAGAATTTTTATTTGAAAAAGATCCCAGAAGTGGACGATCATTAAATGGAGAATTTTGAGGTAATAAATTGTCAGGTGGGGAAACACCTGGCAATGGTCGAAAAAAATCCGAAAAATGTAAATCCTAGACAGATGGCATATGCTGAGCATTGTGTTAGCTGCGAAAACATACACGTGTTCTGAAGTAAAATTGAATAAGAAAAATGGAAAATTTTACTATGCCGTGTTGATTCTTATGTACATTCTATCTATAAGCGCCCTATCCTTGATACTGGGCACTCTTCCTCCATAAATATAGCAAATTTTCAACAATATATATATATATATATATATATATATATATATATATATAGTCATCCGCAGACAGATCTGTTCCGCTGTATCACAGCCCATCAGTACTGTTAGACATCTGATTGCTTTTAACCCAGGATTGATACCTTACCAAATTGGCATCAGTCGGCGATTCTACCTCTGAGCCATGGGCGCTCGGTAAACGGCGGCAGACTTTTAGCGTATGATATATCATACGCCAGTGCCCAGAGTGCACTAATTCATTACTGAATGAGCGATTTATATATATATATATATATATATATATATATATATATATATATATATATAAATCGCTCATATATATATATATAAATCGCCCATATATATATATATATATATATATATATAAAACTTAATTAATACGAAACAAAACAACAGGACAAAACTTGAAAGAGGAATTTACTATAACATCTACAGGAATTGGAATTGCCAGGAAGAACATACTGAAGAAATTTCAGGAAATTTAAATAAAAAATTGCATGAAAAAAGGGAGAGTTAAAAAAAACAACACACAAAACGCATTAGTTGTCCACCATATCGAGACTGGCCACAATTTTGATATGTGATACTGAGACCACAGATGGTTAATCAACAAAAAAGTGGAAAGAAAGAAAAAAAGAAGGTGAAGGAAACTTCTAACTGGATGATAATTGTGGGAATTCGAAGAAAAAGTTTATGAATAGTCGAGAAGAAAATTAAAAACAATATACATTAAATAATCATGTTTCAAAATAAGAAAATGAAATCCCAAACAGTTCCAATGATAATCGAAACAAAATCTATCTAGTCTAAATTCAGCAAAATTGACTAAAATCAAAATTATCCGCCCTTTCCCCACTTCCCAGAAAAGGACAATGTATCCTCAAAAGTGTTGTTCCGGAAGAAAAGGAAAAACATGTTATCGATAAAGAAACCCGGTTGGTCACTGAAATAACATTTAAGATTGTTCTGGACAAAGGGCCAGAAAAAACATCTGATTTGATTCGGCCACTCAGAATAAAAATATCCCGATACAAATATAGATTTACGCCTATGATTTGGGGCGTGTTCGTTCATTTTAATTTCTGTGACATTTGTCAAAGATTTTACAACCGACATTAATTCGGATTCCTTTACATACAAGCAACAAAAAACATTAATTACTAGCCCTGGAGAAACCATAAGCGACCGGCTGTGTGGCCTAGTCGATCGGGAAACAACCTAAAATCGACCAGCATGAAATAAGCTGATACAGAGAAATTAACACTGGAAACCCCATTTTTGCCCACGCGTACTAAATATTTAGATTCGTCACAAAGACAGTGTATTAACCCTTGAGATGTGCTGAGGTTAGATGCTGAGAAAGTGGGAGAAGAAAAAGAGAGATTAGCGCCGCCTACATGGAGTGGTGGTGTGAGATGAGACATTGGAGTTAAGCGGTGTATTGATTCTTCTGACCACTCTCAAAAGGGGGCTGGACAACCCCTAAATCTTGAAAACATATTTTAAAAATATGGAATTTTAGAAAAAAAGGATTTCGGTTTTAGAATTTAGTAAATTCTGTGCGGGTTTAAATAATGCAATAGCTAGTTTTTCCTCCCTGCATAAATTACAGAATTTACTAGTATATTTTTAACATCGTTTTAGTATTTCCCATTTCAAAATGGGATCAGTATTCGTAGTCTTTTTAATTTCCCATACATAGGACGCTAACGATCTATTACGGCTATAATTTTCATGTTTAAAGGTACTGGAGTGGTTATAAAACCTAATTTTGAAGGAGTCTTGTGTGGCACCTATATACGTTGGAGAATGTTGGAGAATTTTTGTCTTTATTTTCAACTGAAATTAAAGCCAAACTACGACCTTTAGAACGGCTCATGATTAAACATAACAGACATTCATTGTCTCTTATATTTAACAGTATATGTTTAGAAAATTATTTGCTGCCTCGATACACTATATATATGTATATATTTATATATATATACATGCGTTGCTCTCTAGTAATGAATTAAGTTCTCTCGGTGACTGGCGTGTGTATACACCGTATATATATATAACACGCTAAATTTCCTTTCTCTCATTCCATGCGTTCATGGCTGAGGGAGTAGTGACTCTGATCCCGGCTGGAAGCAAGTGGATATGTCTAGCCACACTGATGAGCGAAAAAGGCTTGTATGTAGATGACTAATATATATATATATATACATATATATATATATATATATATATATATATATATATATATAAATCCAGGTGAAGATGATCCAAGGTTTTGAGTCCTTGGCATTAATTTTTTATTAACAGTGATCAATACAATAAGTATTGTAGAGCTCAATATAATCATATAATTATGAATTAAATGTGCATTGCGACATGGAAATTTTTGTGTTTCGAAATAGAACCTCGTCATCAGGCAATGTTGGGTGTTGATTTACGTTTAAATACAAAACATCATGGTTTGCTATTCATGTATACGGGAAGATATAAAATTTATGTATCACGTATGCCAATTAACTGACTAACCGATAGTGCTTCTGCTATGTATCGAGAGATTCATGACAAAACCAAGTAATCTGCAATATTATAGGTCTTAACCTGGCATACTGGCTTTACTCACTTTTCCACCGCCGTAACATAGCATTCATGACCTTAAATTTTTTATAAATATTTTATAACAATTGTTCTTATGAGGTTTTTTCCACTTTGGTACTTCGACTTCATTGGCTGTTAGGTTTCATCACTTTACTGTCAAAATTGCTAAATGTAACCGAAAGTTCTATTCTAGTAGTTTCTTCTCAGACTTTTGTTTTTCCTATGGAACTCTCTTTCAGCTTCTTCCTTTCTTGTCAAAGTTTTAAACATGTAAAATGAATGCAACGTCAATCGTCATTTTCTGTCTTTTTATTGTGCTTTTTCTTTAATTAATAAGTTCTGCTCAGTTTAACTTCATTGTCAGTAAAACCTTTACATCTGCAAGACATTATAACCTTGCTTGCGGTGGAAAGATTTCTTAAAAAATACATTCCGTCTTATATGCTTTGTCATGGTTTGTTTTACGAAAGGTTTTTTTTTTCCACGAAATGCAAGTGAGGTGTGTGTTTTTTGTTTTTTCGTTTTCGTTTTTGTTTTTTCGTATGGTGACTTGGTAATGTTTCATTTTTTTCTTTTCTTTTTCTTTTTTTGTGTGTGTGAATGTACACATTGCCTATGTTATTTTGTTCTCCATAGCTTGTTTTAAGGTCAGGATAAAAGCGACCATTATAACACCTACATAAAAATTAAAAACTATTAACAACTTTATTCTTATCTGCTCAGGTGACAATGTTTTGCTCTTGACACGTTATAACCCAATTATCTCGCAACTTCCTGATATGGTCCCACACACTTGACGACATGGCTGAAATTCACAATCCGACACAATGACAATGAGTAAACATAAACATTTTACATAAACAATATATCGGACCTACACACAATATAGCCATTAAAACTACTCTGTCAAGCCCATGAGGGTTTTTCTTGTCTTCGTAAAAATAACTGACGCGCACAAAATATTCAAAATTCTGGATATATTCCACAAATATTTTGTATCCAGTTGATCTTTTTAATTAATCCTATTATGATTCTGCTTGCCCCACCCTTCATTAGCACGATTACTTACGCCCTCCCAATACATCGTAAATAATGGGCGATTCTGTTTTAACTGCGTGAAGACACGGAACTAAAATTTCAGAGACGCTGCTTGGTTTCAATGAAAAAAATGCAAGAAAAAGTGAAAGAAAAAAGCTAGAAGTGTTTAACGTTTTTTCATTTGTCCAGCTTTTATTTAAAGAAATATTAGGAAGACAAATTTTCGGATAGTAATTTATGATTATAGCTTAAATATATGAGGGAGGAAAATAAACTGTTTAAAACTGACGTCCGGTCGATATTTCCACACGTTTCCTTATTATTAATATTTCTCATTCATTAACACTCTACCTTGAGTTATTCTTAAGCTTTGTATGCTTAATGATATAAAGCCATTTTTACACATATTATTATTAAAATACACCTTAAAGTGCCGATTCCAGGTGCGTCGTCAGTGTTGTTGCTCCCATGTCATTAGAAGTTTCGGGTCTCAATAAACAACAGACTTCTTCGATAGGCGACCCAACCGAATATGATCAGTATACGGCTCGCAGCCAGAAAGAAAAAAAAATGCTACTAGCTTTAGGACGTGCATTATATAAGTTGCCCAGAAAAGGTAATTAATCAAGGCTTCACTTGGGCTATTCGATGTTATAGACCGGGTATGCTTGGTTGTACTGGTGTTCCTACATACGGCCAAGACGGGGTGTCTTTTTGAAGAAAAGAAAGTAAACCAATATATATATATTAAGAAATAAAATAAAATAAAATAAAATAAACCGCTTTATCATAATGGCTTGTCTTACGACTTTCCTTTCTCTTCCTCCAATTTTTAACTTCTTTATTAAGTCTTATTTGTTCGGTCTTTCTCTTTTATAACTTTCCTTTTTATTCTTATTTTCTAACTAAATCTCACGAGATATTTACAATAACGTGATTATCATGACAGACTATTTACTCCATCTCGAATCATTTATAACGCATTTTAGATGCGTCATAAATAATTCGAGATACAGACCAATACTTTAATAAAAAATTCTGTTTAACAACTAAAAGACAAAACAATTTACAAAAATGATTAAAAATAAGTTCATCGAAAAATATTTACATGTTAAATACTAGTTAAAAAAACCTAACGTGTAAATTTAGTTAAAATTATCATTAAAATTTAGTTAAAATTATCATTAAATACAAAATTCCTTAACAGAATAAATTCGTTTAAAAACTAAGAGAAATAATATATATATATATATATATATATATATATACTTAACAGTTCCTAAAGGTACATATTATATTATAGTTAAATGAGAGTATAAAACTTGTAAATTGGTTAAAATAAGTTACTCCTAAAAAAAATTGTCAGTAATGCTAACGAAAGATTATGTGTACAAATATTTGTAATAAATTAAATCTACTCGAAAGACCAGTAGGACAAAAAAAAAACGAAAAAATGCATTATGTGAATAAAGCAACTCAAAAAAATAAAATAAAGATATTGTTTCTCTGCAGTTTTTAACATATATATTCACAAATCTATGTACGCGTTTAAGTTTTAATGGTGGTATTTACGACGTATGATCACTGGGAACGCTCGTATTTTTTGTAATAGTTTTGGGCCACTCATTAGCTCTATTTATCCACAACCACCTGGTGGCCTTCTCGACGGATTCCAAGATCATTTGAATCGACCGCCTTCTTTTTTGTCCAGTTATCCCTAGGCTAGTAAGGGTTTGTATCATTGACTTTCCTGCGAACCCCCTACAGCCGATCTCGAATGGGAAACAATGAGTACGCTATCCTTTAGTCCTACACTCGTCTAAAAGCCCTTGATATTTGCTGTACTTCCTCTCAAATGCCTCTTGCTTGTGCTCCTCCCATGGGACCGTTAACTCCAGCAAAATAATCTGTTTCGTGGCGTCCGAATAAACGATTATGTCTGGACGAAGTTTGTTGGACGATATATGTATAGGGAATTTTAATTGTTTCCCAAGATCGACTCGCATCTGCCAATCTGACAGGGACGATAACCGGGAATGAGATCCTGCAACCTCCTTTCTCGGCTTTGCACCTGCTTTAACGAAGCGGATCGCTCTTTTTTCTGGGATGATTTTATTGCTTTGCAAAGCTTCAGCAATAATGAGCGCTGTAGCCTCCAAAACCTTGTCATGACACCACCGATAGCGACCGTCCGTCAGAGCAGTTCTGCACCCGCTCAATATGTGTTGCAGTGATCCCCACACAAAGCACAAGGAGCACTTCGGTAAATCAATTTTTATTAAAAAAAATATTAATTCATCAGTACAGGTTGTGATGGAAAATTATCTAATGAGTCTAATGATGATTACAAAGGTACGGCACCTCAGAAAACTCATTCTGATCGTTCTGAGTCAAGAGTGTGGCTGCTGGAATATCCTATGTCCGGCAACAGGATTCTGCACCATTATACATAAGCAGGAGAACCCGGTTATAGTTGTCAGACAATTTCTGAAACCACATAACACCTTACATTTGGCCACCTAACTCCCCAGACTGTAACCCCATTGATTATGTGTGGTGTGCAGTTGTGCAAGACACCAATAAAACTCCTTGTAACACCAAAGATGAATTGATGGCAAGGATTATTGAAGCATTTGCCAGATTGAACACGGAAAATGTCCAGAAGAAATGCAGGAGATTCCGAAGTTGTCTTCAGGCCGTGGTTAAAGCCAATAGCTGTTTTACTGAATAAATTTACTTTTCATATTTGGGTTAATATACGTGTTTCCATTGTTACGTAATTTAGACGATAATTTTTCTATCGCACGCTATATACTTATTTTTTTTTATCAATTTCCTTAATTTAATGCCTCTTTATTACCTCCGATATCTGTCGGGAAAAAATAGCCTACCAAGTGAAACGGAAATCAATAACACGGAATCAAAGAAATATTTCCACGCATGATTTTAGTTAATACTCGGATTCAAAGAAATAGTAACTCGTTTTTAGATACGATTTGTTTTCTCTAAGTACAATAAAATAAAACATTAAATTTAAAAGCAAACGCAAATTTGTAAATGGATGGCAGACCATAGTTCAGGAGAGATAACAAAAAATGAAAATTTATTTTTATTATGAAATACAAAGAGCAGAAAATTGTGGCGAGCCATGATCGACAACGTCCTAAAGGGACACGTCACAATGAAGAAGAATGAGCTTTTGTAAATGGATGGCATTACAAGGTTTAGGAGAGACGAAAAAAAAAAGAAAATTTATTATGTGATACACAGGACTAGAAATTGTAGAGATCCATGATCGCCAACGTCTTGAAGGAAAACATCACATAGAAAAAGAAAAATGAGTTGCTGTAAATGGAATGCAGGCAAGGTTTAGGAGAGATAACAAAAATGAAAAATTATTTTTATTATGAAATACAAAAAGCAGGAAATTGTGGAGAGCCATCATCGTCAACGTCTTAAAGAGACACGACCCTTAAATAGAAAATAATAGGTTTGAGTAAATTTTTGGTGCTTCGGAGAGATATCAAAAAGACAATATATATTACGATCTTGGGCAGGCAATTGTGAAGAGCTATAATCACCAACGTCCTGGAGTGAGACAGCACTCAGAAGATGAAGGACTTAACAAAAGGAGTCGCCATTTTTAACAGTATGTGCAAAGTGTTTGTTAAGTAATGGGGTCAATTGTTTGTTAGAGAGAATGTAATATGATCTATTTTGGTTATGTGCAACAAGAGGAAGTCACTTAAGCATTTGTTTTTAACTCTTTTCCCTACTTGCACCAATTGCAAAGCACAAATTACTTCACTCATCCGCAATGTCTTAAAAACATCCTAATATTGACATGTATGCCAAGTCAGACTTATGTATCGGCAAAGAATTCTTTCATTATTTATTACGAGTGTGCCCCTACCATATTAGTAGAATTATTAGCTCTTTCTTCGCAGGTTATTCCCCAACTCATTGTGACAACAGGGAATATATATATATATATATAGTGTATCGAGGCAGCAAATAATTTTCTAAACATATAATAATAAAAAATTATCCAAAGGTTGGAGAATTTTTGTCTTTATTTTCAACTTAAATTAAAGCCAAAATACGACCTTTAGAACGGTTCATGATTAAACATAATAGACATTTATTGTCTCTTATATTTAACAGTATATGTTTATCGCTCTGGTTAACACCCATCGAGCCCTCGATATGGATTTACCTATTAATCATTTATATTAGGAAATCTTGTTGGATTATCCTCACCGTTTACGGACTGACAACTATATATATATACACACAATTAAAATACGCAACGGTCTTTATTATAACACATCCTCAAATCCCGGGCCTAACTCATAAAACAACAACGTTTAGCCAAAATTAGACTTTATTCATGAACGGTGTCTCCTTCTAGGGTGCTACACTGATACCAACGCTTAAACAATTCGATGCCTTTTTTATAAAACGATTTGCTTTTGGCCTCAACGTACGCCTCTGTTTCCGATATCACTTTTTCATAGGAGCTAAATCTCTTTTCTTTGATCATTCTTTTGAGGTCTGCAAACAGACAGTAGTCACTGGATTCCAGATCTGGAAAATAGGGTGGGTGCAGAAGCTATTCGAAGTGTCATTCATGCAGTTTTACCATCGTTGCAACCGACTTATGAGACGGTGCGTTGTCTTGGTGAAAGATCACTTATTTTTTCTTCATTTGTGGCCGTTTTTGGCGATTTTATTCCTTCAAACGAACAAATAATGCTATATAATGTTCGCAATTGATGGCTCTTCCCCTCTCAAGGTAATCGATGAACAAAATACCTTGCGCATCCCAAAATTCAGAGGTCAAAACCTTGCCTGCTGATGTCTATGTCTTTGGTCGCTTTGGACAGCTTTCACCTGCTGCTGTCCATTCAGCTAAATGCCAATTTGACTCTGGAGTGAAGTGGTGGACCAATGTTTGATTTATTGTTACATATTTACGCAAAAACTCCTTCTTGTTGTGTTGAAACAGTTGCAAACAACGCTCTAAATTGTCTTTAAACACAGCTTTCTCGTTGACAGATGTTCATGCAAAATGGTGAATACACTGCCTGCTGATATGTTCAACTCCTCTGCTATCTCACACAACTTCAATTTACGATCGGCCAAAACGAGTTTGTTGATTTTTGTTTTTGTTGTTGTTTTCTGATACAACTGCCGATTTGAGGCGGCTTGAGCGTTCAGCATCATTTGTGTCTGTACGATCGCGTTTAAAGTCAGTATACCACCTCTTAACCGTTGTTTCCGACGAAGCATTGTCCGAATAACACTTATCAATCCATTGCATTACTTGAACAGTATTTTTCCCATCAGAAAGAAATGATTTATCAACATACGAAATTCAGATTTTTTTATTGTTTTTAAAATTTGCAACAGTAGCTTAAATAAGCGTAATTTGGAAACTAATAATCCGATTCGGATATTTTGTTACGTGCCATTTGAAGGTTAGTACTTCATAAAAATCCTATGGATGTTTATTAGTAGCACCATCTATATGTCAGGCCCGGGACTTACTGAATATTGTGTTAATAGAGAGGATATATATTCCTCACTACTCGACGACATAATTATCGCAAAAGAATAAAATAATAAGGCACTGTTAAAGAGCAAGCAATCAGCAAGAGCTTTCGTAACTGGTAGCAAGACATTCTCTTTGAATGCCTCGCTATTGTCTCTTACTATATATATGTATATATGATTTTTATGAAGTATTAACCTTCACATGACACGTAACAAAATTTGAGCCCAATCGGGTTATTAGTTTACAGATTACACTTAAGTGAAGCTGCAAATTTTAAAAAGAACGAAAAAATATGAATTACGTATGCTGATAAAGCATTTCTTTCTGATGGGAAAAATCGTTATTACAATAAAAGATAATAAGAAAGTAAATTCTTATTAGTAAAACTGTATTCTATTGGATAATGCGTAATTGAAACTCACCTGAAGAGACTTTAATGTGAAATGCTTCTCATACCAATAACACTTCCCAGTAATAATATTATGTAAGGTGTAT
>JBBBDQ010000414.1:1682500-1772500 GCA_037127315.1 Ascarosepion bandense
ATAGTAGAATCTTTGATTTCAATGAACTTGGAAAATTTGCAAAAATGATGATATGTTTGTTTGTTTAAAGACATATTAACTCATTATGGGTCATTTAATGCTGAAATTTACATTTCTTGGGAGCATTAGAAATTTCTTTTACATGCAGGTAATTCTTTTTTAAATATCTTTTACAAAAATGTATTGCTGGTAATTTTTATTATAATGCTTATATTTTAATAATGTTTTAATCTCAGGGAGAAAATTATAAGTGATAGATAGATAGATAGATAGATAGATAGATAGATAGATAGATAGATAGATAGATAGATAGATAGATAGATAATCAGCAAAGATTTTATGATTTCAGTAAATAATTATGTTGCCCACCGTTTGAGATATTTTAATCTCAAGATAATTTAGTAATTTATGTCGTCTAATAGAAAGAAAGAAAGGAACGAAGAAAATGAAAGGTGATAGATAGATAGATAGATAGATAGATAGATAGATAGATAGATAGATAGATAGATAGATAGATAGATAGATAGATAATCAGCAAAAATTACTGATTTCAGGAAATAATTAAATTGCCCGCCGTTTGAGATATTTTAGTCTCGAGATAATTTAGTAATTTATGTCGTCTAATAGAAAGAAAGAAAGAAAGGAACGAAGAAAATGAAAGGTGATAGATAGATAGATAGATAGATAGATAGATAGATAGATAGATAGATAGATAGATAGATAGATAATCAGCAAAAATTACTGATTTCAGGAAATAATTAAATTGCCCGCCGTTTGAGATATTTTAGTCTCGAGATAATTTAGTAATTTATGTCGTCTAATAGAAAGAAAGAAAGAAAGGAACGAATAAAATGAAAGGTGATAGATAGATAGATAGATAGATAGATAGATAGATAGATAGATAGATAGATAATCAGCAAAAATTACTGATTTCAGGAAATAATTAAATTGCCCGCCGTTTGAGATATTTTAGTCTCGAGATAATTTAGTAATTTATGTCGTCTAATAGAAAGAAAGAAAGAAAGAAAGGAACGAAGAAAATGAAAGGTGATAGATAGATAGATAGATAGATAGATAGATAGATAGATAGATAGATAGATAGATAATCAGCAAAAATTACTGATTTCAGGAAATAATTAAATTGCCCGCCGTTTGAGATATTTTAGTCTCGAGATAATTTAGTAATTTATGTCGTCTAATAGAAAGAAAGAAAGAAAGGAACGAAGAAAATGAAAGGTGATAGATAGATAGATAGATAGATAGATAGATAGATAGATAGATAGATAGATAGATAATCAGCAAAAATTACTGATTTCAGGAAATAATTAAATTGCCCGCCGTTTGAGATATTTTAGTCTCGAGATAATTTAGTAATTTATGTCGTCTAATAGAAAGAAAGAAAGAAAGGAACGAAGAAAATGAAAGGTGATAGATAGATAGATAGATAGATAGATAGATAGATAGATAGATAGATAGATAGATAATCAGCAAAAATTACTGATTTCAGGAAATAATTAAATTGCCCGCCGTTTGAGATATTTTAGTCTCGAGATAATTTTGTAATTTATTTCGCTTAACTGAAGGCGAATTAAAAAATTTTTTTTCTTTTTCTTTTTCTTTTTTTTTAAATCAAGCGAGATGAGTTAAATCAGCGAACAGTTTAGTTGCCCTCATTTTTTTTATGTCCCACTCTTTATTTTAGGCACAATCTGTTTAAATGTGCCTATGACGACAATATGTTTACATAACAAAGCGAATATTTCAGGGAATATTAGTGCGGTCTTGTGACTTATCTATTGTGAATGGTCGATGTGCTCAGCTAAAACTCTCCTGCTCCCTTTCTACGTGCAAAACTGTGTAAATGAAGATGTCTGTTAAATTTAGTTCAGTAAAACACAGTGACCTAAATTTCGAATAAAACTCTTGAATAATCTGCTATAATCTTTGTTAATAATTGCCCGAAAACAAAACCTTTCAAAAGTTAGATAGCTTGTAATATTTGTTTCTACGGCAAATCAACCTGAAAGGATTATTAATGACTCCCGCCAAGATTTGTAGGATAAGTTCGTATGAATAGAATATTTGCTCATTGCTGGTAAACTTTTTTTTCAAAAATGTATTGCTATTATTTTTACTGTAAAAATCTATTTTTATACTATCTGTTAGGGTGCCCTATTTAGAGGAATGGACTCTTCCTCCGTTAATAAATACTTAACTGAGTTACTTTCGGGGACGCAGCTGTGAAGCAGTCTAGAGACAGTCGAGACGCAGCTTAACTATACAGTTCGGACGTACACTTCCATCCACTGATTACTAATACTCTTACTTGTATATATGTTCTGTTATTCTAATACACTGTTTGAATCTACCTTATTGTCTTCCGTGTCTTTCTTCCTGGCCCAAACAGGCCACAACAACTTATCGACGAATATTCACCACAAAACTTTCATAATATTTTGACCCCAGTTTTAAGGTTAACATTATCTGATAAATGAGACCCTAACAAGTGCTACCTTCCTGAATCAGGATATACCTGGGAACAATATCAATTAAGAGACGACTCTACGCTTCTCAAAGGCTCCTGATCAGGGATCTTCCTACCGGATTTAGTTCATCGTCATACTCTCCACATTCAAAAGGAAGAAGTGTTTTAAATTGAAAAAAAAATCACCAGAATCTATTTTACATATTTATAATTCTGCCATTCAACCAGGCATTGAATATTGCTGACACGCTATCTCTAATGCTTCTAGTATGTATTTAGAGATTCCTGATAAAATCCAAAGAAGTATCTGCAATGTTATTGGTCCTAACTTGGCGTATCGGCTTCGGTCACTTACCCACTGCTGTAACGCAGCTTTCCAGGGCCTTTTCTATAAATATTTTCATAGTAATTGTTCTGGTCAACTTTCCTCTATGATACCTAGATTTTGTACATTTAAGCACAGTACTAGATTGGTAAATAAGTCTCATCATTTTACAGTTGAAATTGATACTGTAAGTTCTATGGTAACAGTTTCTTCTTGAGCGCTCTCTTCTAGCTTCTAGCTTCGAGTTTCCCGGTCAGCTTTCATCTTCAAAACTCTTAAATGTAATGTCGGTCGTTATCCTTTATCTTCTTAACTCCTGTTTTTTTTTTTTTTTTTGAATATTTTTTTAATTATTATCTTCTCTCACACTCAGTATTCCCTTGCATTTTCCTGGCTTTATTTCCTTACTTCTAGGTCATGAGCTAGCATCTCAGCTCTATCATTTTCCTAACGCCATAATGCAGCTTCTCTGTACCTTTTCTATAAATGCTTTTATGGTAATTGTTCTGATGAGATTTCCTCTTTGGTATCTTGATTTTAAGAATGTAAGCGTAGTACTAAATTGGCTGATAGGTTGCAGCATTTAACAGTTGTAATTGCTTGATGTATCCGTAATTTCTATGTTAAAAGTTTCTTTTCTCGTGCTCCTAACTTGTTCTTCGAAAATCTAAATACAATCTCAATCGTTATTTTTTGTCTTTTTAATTCCTGCACATTTATTTTTCCTTCTTCTTAATGTTTCTTTTTATTTATATTATATTCTTTCACGCTCAGTAACCACTTGCGTCTTAGTGGCTTTATTGTCTTACTTGTGCTGAAATCATTAAAAAAATAATTAAATTTAAATACTCAATCTGTTATAGTGGAACATCCTAGCATACCTCATAATGGAACGATCTAGTCTATAAAGGACAGTGACAAGCTGGACTAGATGCACACGTCATAGATGCACACTGTCAGCTCTCTGCCTTCGGGTGGAGGGCGCTCTCTGCTTCCGAGCAAAGAGCACAAACCCAGTCGTGGTTCCGCCGAAGGGTAGATCCACGACTGGGGAAAAATAGGCAGAGATTTTTTGGCCCGGCTATATGGCCGGGAATACCCACTATAAAATGACCATGTGTCACATCCGGCCTTGCGTGGGAAGGCTAGTAAATACAACACGTCATTGGCACTCGCCTGACGACGCTATGACACTGTCAGCCCTCTGCCTTCGGGTGGAGGGCGCTCTCTGCTTCCGAGCAGAGAGCACAAACCCAGTCGTGGTTCCGCCGAAGGGTAGATCTACGACTGGGGAAAAATAGACAGAGATTTTTTGGCCCGGCTATATCACCGGGAATACCCACTATAAAATGACCATGTGTCACATCCAGCCTTGCGTGGGAAGGCTAGTAAATACAACTGAGTAGTAGACCTGCCTCTGCTACTATAGACACTGTCAGCACTCTGACTTCGGGTAGAGGGCGCTCTCTGCTTCCGAGCAGAGAGCAATAACCCAGTCGTGGTTCCGCCGAAGGGTAGAACCACGACTGGGGAAAAATAGACAGAGATTTTTTGGCCCGGCTATATCACCGGGAATACCCACTATAAAATGACCATGTGTCACATCTGGCCTTGCGTGGGATGGCTAGTAAATACAAAACGTCATAGGCGAAGGCATTCTCTACTTGATTGATTATTCCGCTCCTATTCGTTGATTGCTATTGTATACCTTATGGTTTATTGTACTTTCGTATAATAAATCCCTGCTATCTATTCCCGTGTCAAGTATCATTCTTACACTTATTTTTCCCTGATATTCTTTTCTGGGATATATCACAATCGTTTCCCTTTAAAATATAATTCTCAATACCGACATCATCTTAGTGGTTAACAAGAGATTATTATTAAAATGATAATAACTGCAATTAACCTGATCGCTCTTTTCTTTTCTTTTGTTTTTCTTTTTGATAATAAGTATCAGATTCATATTATAAATAATGAAATTTTCGTGGAAAAATATCGCGATCAGAAAAAGCAATAACATCAAACAGACTAGTTTATGTAATTCAGTATTTGGCATGTAACACGTGCGAAAAGTATTATTAAAAAATAACCCAGAAACTTTATCCTATACCGGATCGAACCCAAAATCTAATCAATTTGTGCCAGTCATGAGACTATTCATCCCTGAAAGTTTCACCCGAATCTATTCAGCATGTCTTAAAATATCTAGATTACGGAAAGACAAAAAAACAAACAGACAAACGTGACCGAATGCAATACCCCGCCTTAAGGCGGAGGTAATAATAATAATAATTCTTTGACAAATTCGTTAAAAGAATTAGTGATGATAGCAACAGAAATAATGCTTTTAATTAATTATCAATTTATTTAATTAACAGGAGCATTAGCAACAAGAGTAAGAAAATAAATAAATAAAAATAGCCATCTCTTTTTTTAAATTATCAATATATAAATTATATCAATATATAAATTATCAATATATATATATATGTATTTAGATAAGTGTTTGGTGGTAAAAAAGCGTATTATTGTAAGAAATATATTAAATTTAATATATTAAAATATATTAAATTTAATACTCACAGACATTTTTTATAAAGATGGAAAATAAAAAAAAATAAAAGACACAGGAAAAACGGCCAAACGGTTTCTATCCCAAGCTTAATCTGGGCCGCCTCATTTTTAAATATTAAAAAAAAGGATGAAATTAATATCCCCAGACTGCCCTGATGAAGCTTGGGATAGAAACCGGTCGGTCGTTTTTTCTGTGTCGTCTATTTTTTATTTTCCATCTTTACACAAACGCCTGTGAGTATTAAATTTAATATATTTCTTGCAATATAATGTATTATTTAAACATAATATTCTACTATAATAATTATTTGTTTGTTAGATAGCTTTTTTTCAATGCCTTTTGCCAACATCTTTCTTTTTGAGATCCATTCTCGTTTGTTTTTTGATAACCCAGGTAGGAGAAGAAAAATTTCGAACGACAACCCGCAGCGAAAGATGTTAATCGTACCGAGGAGGGAATGGCTGCTGCGTTATGAGGTGGCAAACGATCACCTGCAGATGTTAGAACCCTGTCTGTAAAAGGCCGTTACCCACTGTGCCGGGAAACATTGGGTGGATTTTTGGACACGTGGGAACTATGAAAACAAGGTCAAACCAAAAATCCAATATGGCTCTTCCAGTTGATAAACAGAGAGCCGTTCTTCAGGAGGGAACCTATCTGAAGTCAAAAAATCTGCCATACAAACAAACTCCTGAGATGACCCAATTATGGCCCTGCGAATTTTCTAATTAGATCCAGAACTATTCATTTAAAGAAAGATAAGGTAAAATGGTCTCGTTAGGAGTACAAACTCGTTATGACTGCATTCTATGAAACGCTGCACAAGCCTCAGAAAAAAAAACATCATCCGCCAAACATGTCATTTGGCGAGAAAAAGCTAAACAAGCAATATAAACTAGGCAATGTAAGAAAGTACATCATGGGAAAAAACCGATTGACAGATGCTGAAATTAAAGAAATAAAAGGAACTGCAACCAGAATAGATCAAGCAACAGAATATGAAAAGGAACTATAAATGAACACAAAAAGTACCAACAAAACACAAAACACAAATCATAATAAAGAAACTGAGTTACACATCAATCACTGTGAAGATAATCCTAGAAGTTCAAAAGTATTGAAAAGGCAAGATCTTAGTCGCTCACAAGTCGATAATAAAACGAGTCCAAAACACATTGAACCTAATTATTTTATGGTAAACAAGAAAAGTATACAGGAAGCTGAGAAAGGAACCATGAGGCAAATAAGTCAAACAGAGAACAACTTCCAAAATTACAACCAACAAAGTAGAACATCAAAACTATTACACTCTACAATGCAGCACTCAAATTAATTCTGGTTAAACTAGACCCACATATAAGTCTCAAAGAAGCAATATATGCATCCATCAGTAATAACAGCAACTAAAAAAGTAAAGATCAAAGTAAAAAAGAACAGCCTCCCAGACATAGTTTCACATTGGAAAAGACAAATAGAGAAATTGAACAGCTTAGAAATAAATTTTCAGTACTCGGTGAGTTGGCAAGAGGAACTAAAAAAAGCAGAAGAGTCAAAAGAAAACACAAGATTAGAAATGAAAATGAAGTCCTACCGTCTATATTTCCATTTAGTATACTCTGTAGAAAACAAAAACAGAACACAAAGAGCAACTGTTGCAGTTAAAAAATATGAAAAAGAAAGCCAAGGATAAAGCTCTTAAACAGATGAAACAACGTTGGCAAGACAAACCTCTGCGTGGCGAATATCCAGAACGTGCTAATAAATCCGATGTTCATAAAGTTAATACTCATCGATGGTTACTAGCATTTGGATTAAACTCTCAAACTGAAGGTTTTATTCTTGCAGCGCAAGATCAGAGTATTTTCACTAGGAACTTTCAGACAACTATCATGTATAATAATGTGGATCCAAAATGCAGGTTCTGCGACAAATACTGGGAAACAATCGACCATCTGGATGTTCTGTACTTGCCCCAAATGAATATAAAAATCGTTCTGATAAAGCGGGACAATATTTACACTGGACAATGTGTAAACACTTTGAAAAATCTGTAAACAAACACTGGTATGAACATCACCCAGCACCGGTTAGAGAAATACATGTCACCGTTCTATGAGATTACACTATCTACATAGACAGGAAAATTAAAGCAAATAGGCTGGACATTATTTTCAAAAAACAAAAAGAAAAAACTTGTCTATTAATTGATATGGCTTGTCTAGTGGATTGTAACATAGCATCCAAGAAATTTGGAAACCTAACAAAGTATAAATACCTGGAAATTAAAATAGAAAAACTGTGGAAATTGAAAACAAGAATAATATCAGTGATATTAGGTACGCTTGGAATGATAAAAAGGGAACACAAAAAATATTGAAAAATTCCCTGAAAGTCTCAACGTAGGAGAAATACAAAAAAATTGTTTTGTCCATGTAACACTCGTGATGTTATGAGAGATAGAAAAACAAATGAGTTGTAGCCATAGCAAAACACTGTTACCTGCCTTAGGTCTTCCCGCAGACTTGGTAGGTAGTGTGACCATATTAGAAATCAAATTATGATGAAAATGACAGTAACATACAAAAATATGGCTTTAAATGCGCAGAGAATTGGTACAGGCATTCATCACCATGAGTAGCTAAGAATGAGTAAGTGAAACTCATCTGGGATACGACTATCTTAGCTGACAAGCGCTTAGAGAGTAATCACCCTGGTATAGTACGCAAGCAGCTATGAAAGAATTCTGGTAGACATTAGAGTACCTTGGTTAAGAATGTCGCGATAAAATAGCAAGCGAAAATACAGAGGTACCAAAGACCTATAAGGAAGTATACCAAGCAGTAACTGAAGTTGTCTGTTTTTGTGGTTGGTGCTCACGGGACTATTTCCAGGTATCTTTCTGCCTCGTACTACTAACAAAATAATATAAAATACAACTAGACGGTATATCTTTAAGTATGTGCAGTGAAACAAGAACAGTTTACCCCCCCCCCTCCCGGTAGATAAAAGAAGGATTCAGTTTAGAATTCGCTGTAGGTTATCGATATACAACTTATGAAGGCCGGAGTGCTGAACGACCGAACATTGCAACACTGAGATTCGAACGAGTATTTGGATAGCCAAAGACACGTTCTAAAAGCTAAGCAGAGTATTAAGAGATAGGAAGATTTCTCTGTAAACAAAAAAGAGATTAGTCGATTGTTATGTGATGCATGTCCATTCACATGGCAGCGAATGCTGGAAAATCTTATCGAAGCTGATGGCAAAACTAGAAGCAATCAAAATGTGGTTCTACAGAAGGATGCTAAGGATACTATGAACAGAATATGTGAGCAATGATGAGGTTTTGGCGTGGATGGACACGAAAAGAAAACTGATGCTTAACATCAGAAAAAGACAGCTGATATTTCTGAGAAATGTAGTGAGGAAGGAGCGCTTGGAGAATCTGATGCTCACAGGACGAAGAGAGGGAAGGAGAGACAAAGGAAATCAACGCGTGACATACTTGACGAACTTGTCCAGGTGGATGGCGGGGTGGGGTTTGAACGGAATAACAGGAGAAATGTTGTTAAGAGCTACAAAAGATAGGGAGATGTGGAGGGCCATGATCGCTTACGTCATGAAGGGAAACGGCACATAGAAGAAAAAGAAGAAGAAGAAGAAGAAATTTGTACACTTGCATAAATTATTTGGCGTACTGTTTTCTTGTTCAATAATAATAATAGTAATAAAATAATGTATTGAGACAAAGAGAAAACAAATAATTGTTCTTTTCGCTTTGCTGTGTGTGTGTGTGTGTGTGTGTGTGTGTGTGTGTGTGTGTGTGTGTGTGTGTGTGTGTGTGTGTTGTTTTTGTTTTTTGTTAATTTATTGTGTCAAACAAGTTCCGGTTTCATTGAAATCAATTAATGCTTGAAAAAATGAACGTAGACTTAACATTGTAGATTTCACACGATCCCTGACCGACCGAACTGTTCAGAAACTACAGTTCTCCAACCTCCTTCCACCAACGACTCATACCGCCCAACGTGCATGCATTTCCGTATTTCCGCCCAGATTAGACACTTGCACGCATACACATCACACACACACAATAACACACAAACGCACACACGCATACATACGTATATTTGGCTAGGTGAAAATCAGTCTGTTAATGCAATTTCAGTATATCTTTATTTTCTTACATGCAATAAATCCTGTTATATTTTATTTTAATAAGAAATTAATTATTGTATTTTATACGTTGATTTTAAAAATGAAAAAGGACAATTTCAACTGTATCATTCCATAATAACGCCAGGAATGAGCAAGAAATGATACTTGTACACTGTGACTTTGACAGATAGATAGATAGATAGATAGATAGATAGATAGATAGATAGATAGATAGATAGATACGAACAGACTGAGATAGATAGATAGATAGATAGATAGATAGATAGATAGATAGATAGAACAGACTGAGATAGATAGATAGATAGATAGATAGATAGATAGATAGATAGATAGATAGATAGATATACAGACAGACAGACAGATAGATAGATAGATAGATAGATAGATAGATAGATAGATAGATAGATACGAACAGACTGAGATAGATAGATAGATAGCTAGATAGATAGCTAGATAGATAGATAGATAGATAGATAGATAGATAGATAGATATACAGACAGACAGACAGATAGATAGATAGATAGATAGATAGATAGATAGATAGATAGATAGATAGATAGATGAGTAATCATCAAAACATTGTGTGGGTGAGAAGCAGTGTTATGTCGGAGTGTGGGAATCCGGGTTTTACCAATTTTGTTTTGTTGTGTATTAGTAATGTAGAAAAAGCATGAACTTAAGTCAATATAATTGTATTTATTCTTATTTTCTTTTTATTTCTATAAAATTTATCACTTTCTATAAGTGGTTTATATAGAAAAGACACGCAAAGAGTATAACATGTCGTTTGACGATTGCCAAAAGTGCAAGTCACCAAGTGCACTCTGACTTTAAATATTACAAATTTAAATCTAGTTTGTGTGTGTGTGTGTGTGTGTGTGTGTGTGTGTGTGTGTAAAATTAATTGAATTTTTAATCCGACATTATTTTGGCAAATAATATGGCTTCCACTTCGCCAGGTCTATCGCTGATGTGATAACGACTATCACTGAATATATATACCAAGCTCTTGATAAGAATGGCGATTTGTCAGGTGATGTCGCGAAAGAATTTAAGAGGGTTTGACATTTTGGCCTTCTGTGCAAGCTCCAGAGCTACGGTATTTCTGGATAATTTTTTGATTTAATCCAATCGTTCCTGTTAAATCGTGAAATAAAGATTGTTTTAACGGGCAAGCATCCAAATGCTTTTATACGAACGCGAACAACCCTCAAGGCTTTATACTAGATCCTACGCTTTTCTGATCTTAATAAAAAATCTTCCTGAATTTATCAGTTCCTAAGTAGGCATTTGTGCACATGAAACCATCATTAACTGTTCTAAGTCGCTACTAATGGTCAAAAGCGGACAGATAAGCAACTGGGGAAAAAATAAATACTGCTCGGTCCCGGAGAACAGCTATCTGCTCACAGAGAAATGCTGCCTGAGGCTGCACTAACTCATTGCACTAGATATTTGTGGATCGATGGTCGCCACCGTGGCCAGCGTAACCAACGGTTGCGGGGACTAGGCTATTATTGGCCCTAGCCGGGGCATACACACTCGAGTTCCTCACCATAAACTCGAACTTGTCTCAAATCATATCTCTGTATAGATCCGAGATAAATATCAATAAATATCAATAAATATCAATAAATATCATTGACACAAAAAAACTACAATTCTCCAACGTCCTTTCATTAGCGCCTCCCACCGCCCAACACAGTCATATATTTAGGAGACACCCTGAATTCATTTCTGTAATTCTACCCAGATGAAACACTCACACACACGCAACCATGGCACACACACGAACGCACGCACACATTCGCATTTTTTGGTCAGGTGAAAATCAGTGTGTTAATGCAGTTTTAGCATCTCTTTGTTTTATCGCATGCAATAAATCCAGTTATTATCTTCTTTTGATAAAAACATTACACATTGTATTTCATAATTTGAGTTTTAAAATGAAAAGGACAACTTCAACTGTATCATTCCATAATAACGCCATAAATGAGCAAGAAACGATACTTGTACACTGTGACTTAGATAGATAGATAGATAGATAGATAGATAGATAGATAGATAGATAGAACAGACTGAGATAGATAGATAGATAGATAGATAGATAGATAGATAGATAGATATGAACAGACTAGATAGATAGATAGATAGATAGATAGATAGATAGATAGATAGATAGATAGATAGATATGAACAGACTGAGATAGATAGATAGATAGATAGATAGATAGATAGATAGATATGAACAGACTGAGATAGATAGATAGATAGATAGATAGATAGATAGATAGATAGATAGATAGATATGTACAGACTGAGATAGATAGATAGATAGATAGATAGATAGATAGATAGATAGATAGATAGATAGATAGATAATTGCTGGCCACTCGTATTCGAGGATACCCGTCTACTGGGGTGGCTAGCTATTTCCCATCTATCCCCAAACAATCCTGAGCGGACCTTATTTACAGTTTCTGGGAGAGAGTGCGTTCTCTAGCGTAAACAACAGTCTGAACAAAGTGAGGACGCTCAAATCTTCTGTCACGATGGCTTGTGACTTCGAGCAAACACAGCCACCGACAACTCCTCAAAGGGAGCCGTCTACCAAATTTCACTCACAAGCCTTGGGTCAACTCGTGGTGTGGTTTTCAGGCACTTTGCCGCACGCTGGGACCGCCTCCTTCAGACCGAAAACATCGTCATCTTCCGAACAAATCGATCATGGCTTCATGGTCAGAAAATGAATCTTTCTAACCACCCGGGCACGCGCCCATAAATAGGTACATAAATGCATATGAAATGACGTTATAACCCTATAATGTGCGTTCCTAATCTGAGAAAATATATCAATAAATGCAGATAGGGATCTTTAAATGACTCCGATTATATATAGTTGGAAACTGAAATCATTTGGTTCCAAACGGAGAGGAGTTTAAATGATCTAGAAAAGAGCATTGATATTCCTGGTTTTTAATAAATGGCAACAAGTCTCAAAAAGAAACATACAACTATCCCATATCTGAGGCATAGATAGATAGATAGATAGATAGATAGATAGATAGATAGATAGATAGATAGATAGATACGAACAGCCTGATAGATAGATAGATAGATAGATAGATACGAACAGCCTGATAGATAGATAGATAGATAGATAGATAGATAGATGTGTGTGTGTGTGTGTGTGTGTGTGTGTGTGTGTGTGTGTGTGTGTGTGTGTGTGTGTGTTTTCTAGCTATGTAAATAGTAGCTCTGCTTTTGTAATTGTGCAACACCCGGTGATAGTCGAAACTACTTGAGACAGAAGTGTATGCTGCACAGTTATCTTTAACCATACCGTTTCGTTCCAGAATTGGGATTTTGAAATAATTGAACTAAATCCAATCTAATCTGTTTGTATTCTGTCCTAAATCGCTACTGACGGTTATAATATTATGTCCCGCAGAGTGAGGCTCACTTGTGTCTCTGTGGACAGAAAAACAGCTGGGAAAATAAAATACTGAGTACTCGGTCCCGGAGATCAGCTATCTGATCACAGAGAAAAGCTACCTGAGACTGCACGACCTCATTGCACTAGAAGGGTGTGGATCAATGGTCGCCACCGAGGCCAGCGTAACTTAAGTTTGCAGGGGCTGGGCTATTTTGGGCCCTAAACCGGGCCTACACAATCGGGTTCCTCCCAGTAAACTTGACCTTGTCTCACATCATGTCTCAATGTAGAGCTGAGGTAAATATCCATAGACACGAAAAATTTTCTTTTCGTCTGTGTTAGGACATGTTGAATTAAAAGAAAAAATAAAATCTTTTATTCGATAAAGTTTCTGCAGTTTATTCAAACTAAATGTTTTAAATAGAATTGCCCACTTTGTATAGATAGATAGATAGATAGATAGATAGATAGATAGATAGATAGATAGATAGATAATGAATAAGCATAGATAGATAGATAGATAGAGAGAGAGAGAGAGAGAGAGAGAGAGAGAGCAAAACAAAGAGATAGAGAGAGAGAATAGGGGCGTGATCATTGGAGTCAATATTACTAGTTAATTTCACGTGAGAGGCTATGTTATGTCGGTGTGTGGGATCCGGATTTTACCAGTTTTGTTTTGTTCTACATTGTTCATGCTGTAGAAAAACTATAACCTTGAGTTATTGTATTAACCATTCACTTTATTCTTTTTTACTTTTATTTTAATAACATTTATCACTTTCTATAATCACCCATCGCCCTGGTTTATATAGAAAAACACACAAAGAGTAGTAATATATCGTTTGACGATTGTCAAAGATGTAAAAATGCAAGTCACCATGTGCATTATGACTTTAAATATTAAAAATTTTAATCTAGTTTTTCTGTCTGTGTGTAAAGAAAATTAGTTGACTTTTTTAATGGATTACTTTAACAAACAATATGTCTTCCTCTTCGCTCTGGTCTATCGGTGATCTACTAACGACCATTACTGATTAAATATAGCAAGCTCTTGATAAGAATGGCGAAGCTCGAGCTGATGTTTGTGATATCTCCAAAGCATTTGAGAGGATTTGGCATTTTGGCCTTCTGTCTAAGCTGTATTTCTGGACAGTTTCTTTCATTTAATGCAATTTTTTTCAACGGGCAATCTTCCAAATTCTTTCATACGAAAGCGGGCGTCCCTCGGGGCTCTATCTTAGGTCCTATGCTTTTTCTGATCTTCGTCAATAAGCACTTCATCAGTATGCATCTATGCAGATGACACCACCATTTGCTCCCGTCTCAACAAGAAATATACCAAAACTGGCAAAGTAAAATTGGCTGCTGCCCTTCCAAATGACCCCAATCTGTGTTTGAATAAGGTAGAAAATGGCTTGTAAATTTGGAAGTCTCCAAAAGTCATTTAAGCACCATAGGGAAGCATCCCTACTGACCATTAGTATGGATGATGCTAGTCTTCTAGAGAGCAACACACTGTGCCTCATGGCCTCCTCTCTCAAACGACTACATCGAATCTATAGCTGGCAACTCCTTTTTCTTTTCATAATCATATCGCCGCAAGTAAAGCATTTTACTGCCACTGTTTTGCAGAGGGTTACATAGGAGGAAAGTTATGAGAAAGAGTGACAGGTTATAGGGGGTGTCTGGAAGTGGATAAGAGAAGTATGAGAATACTGATGATAGTCGAGTGGACGGAGAGAAGAGCATGAGAAAAAAGCTATTGACTATTGACTTTACATTTAAATTTTTGGAGATTGTAGCTATCGGGGAAGCAAGTAAATGGAAGGGAATCTCACAGGCGGGAAGTGCGAGAAAAGAAGCTGTTGGAGTAGAATTTGCGTTTACATTTTATTGGTTTCACAGTAAAAGAGTGGAACCTAGTTGCTAATCTTGTGGCTCGAGTAAATTCATATATAGGGGGCACCAGGGAGCTAAGTTCATCGAAGCAGAAGCCGTGAAAGTATTTGTAGAAGAGACACAAGGAAGCCACATTGTGCCGGTGAGAAAGTGACTGTATCTGAGCTGCCAAGAAAAAAACTTACTGCTGTGAAAGTTGGGTTATTGTGTCACGCGAGGAAGTTTTTCTCGTTCAAATCCCTTTTGCACGTTTATAAACTTACGATTTGTGTGTGCAATAAATATTGTTGGCATAACTGGTCGCGTGCTCCAGCTTTTCATCTAAAACAAGGATCGGCCATATAATCGATCCGCACTTTTCAGATCCGCCTCCTTCAGTCACTTTCTCACTGTGGCTCATATAGCTTCTCTCTGTCTTTTTGTCGTGGACCCGGTTAAGAGTCCAGAAAGAAATAATACAAACACCAAAATAGGAAATAACGATATATATTAACACAGAAAAATACAATACGTGGAACTCTGACTGTAGAACGAATAAATACGGTCTCTGCTGATTTGCTTACGATGCTCTGCTGCGGATCTCTCACTCTCTGAGCTCTGATTTCTGATCTCTCTTGATCTGCTGTCCTCTTGTGAAGGGAAGTATATGTAGTTGTAGGAAGAGTTCAATCCGTTGTAATGGGTGATGTCACCATGACACTTTTTTAGCAGTATTTTCATGGCAACTGCTCTTATGAGCTTTTTTCACTACTTCCTCGACAACATATTTTACATGTGCTGCTAGATTGGCATCAAGGTTCTACCCTTTTACCGACGAAATGGTTAAACGTAACCACCTCTTCTCCGCTAAGAGTTTTTTTGTCTCACACTTCTCGTTTGTGGAACTCTTTTGCGTTTCCTTGCTTCCCTGATAGTTACACTCTAAAATTTTAAATGGCACGTAAATTTTCATATTTGATCTCCCTAAATCCCATCTTTCTTTTATCCTTTCTTGGATATCCCCTGTACCTTTTTTTCCCCTGCATAACGATTTGTTTGGGGAGAAATGATAATCATAAAAATTCTTATAATTTCGAACGTTATATTTGGTTGTTAAAGACGGTTGAGTACTCATACCTTTTTTCTCGTTTAAATAAGATAATTAATGACTGCCGGCCTAGTGATCAAAAGTCTTACTAAGAAAATGTGCCTCTCGACAGTAATTCCATTTTTAATCTGAGTGCAATGGTGAAATAGATTTCGGCTCAGGATGAGAAAACAAAGAGCCAAGTTCGAGTTCCAATTGAATTTGCTGCATTCACTTAAACGCAAATGCCATTAGGAAAGGTGTGGATCTAGTTCTTCTCCCTCCTGCTATGGGTTACAGAATCTTGGTTGATAACCAGTCTACCGCAGAAAGAAATGACAATCTACTGCGGGAAAATATTCTGCCTAGTCAATCATGAATCGAAAAAGACACGATTGTCCAAGTGTCTATCACGTATGACACTTAACTGACAGAAGAATTTAAACCCGCGCCTCTTAGGTGTTGTGTAGTCGTTTTTGCACTGAAGGTTATAATCGTGCTATGTCGGTTGCTAATCGACTTAACGCACCCAAAATGTGAGGTACTTGATAATCTTCCCAAGAACTTCTCGAGTTAACTTCTTGTTAACTCTTATTAATATGGGGGGAGAGTTCATTACCTGAGGAATAGCTGTGCTTGTTTCACCATAACACTCAGGGAAACGTATAAGCAAATAGATTAACATTTAAGAAAATAAATTAAAAATATGCCTGATTTAATCCATTCCTAAAAACTGTCTCTGTTTACGTTAGGGTACGAAACAGTGCAGACATGCATATTTCGAAACTCGAGAAAATGTGTGTTCAAAACACTATTTGGGCTTTGTTTGATCAGGTGCACTCACGTGGCTGAGAGGTCAAGGCACGTCAAACTTATCTCTGAAATGGGGTCTGGATGGTGCTTATACAAATTTATTACAAATTTCTTTCCGTAAAAGTTGCATATTTTACAATGCAAATATTGGTTCCTTCTGACATACCGGGTGGTTTTTTTAATCATTTCACCCCAAACAAGGCGGTGCCGCCACTGATGTGAAGGGGGCTACGTCAGGATTAATCGCATTACAGATTCTCCTTTGGAGCCTGTCAAGAACACTGAGACGAACAGCAAGGGCGCCTGACCAGATATGACAACAATATTCCATGCACGGTCGGATGGTTGATTTAAATATGTGCAAGATGGATTCAGTCCTGGTCTGACACAGTGACCCAATTATATCCAGTGGGTACCACTCTGATCCAGGATAGTAAATTGTTTCTGAATATTTATTACCGAATCGGCATTTCAGGTTAATACAATGTTTAGTATGGGTGATTTTTCATTTTTTGTTAGCATTAGTTCTATGAAATAATGATTGTTATCATTGTTATTTTCATTAATATTGAATATGTAATAAAATATCATCTATATATATAAAAGACAATCTGTGAGTCTGTGTGTGACTGTAAGCTATGCATGCCTACATTTTTTAAGCTACGCCATTCAAACTTTCTAGGGACACATATCTACAGGGAAGCCAGGTCGACACATACTTTTTGAGTTTAAGTTCAGCAATTTTCCCTTTCGCACTTTTTGGCTAATAGAGCCGATTGTTTACATTTGTTCCGTGAAACATCTAAGATCTAAGATAGTTGCTAAATTATGTCACAGAAATCAAATCACACGTGTCAAACGTGACTCAAATATTTTTTATTAAAATAAAATGAGCCTTTATATTTAATTTTTATTCCGACGTTTTAAAAATCTATTTGGTCAACAAAAAAATGTGAATATTTTCCCCATAATTTTGAAACAAAGAAATATTTAAAAAGAATAAGTGTTTTTTTTAAATATGTAAAAAATTGTGCCAATGTCTAATTTAATTATTTAAGTCTTTTTTTTTCAGTTTTAATATTTCATACTTCAGAAAATAAAATTAAAAAATATAAACCTTGTTTCGCTAAATATTTCATGCAGGAAATCAACTGTCTGTAATTCGCGTGGCATTAATGTAACTTTTTCCTCTAAAATTAAATGTCTACATTTTTAAATATTCTTCGAAAATTTCTGAACCGAGAGCGTAATAGTTTTCATATTTTTAATTTCAGTAAAACAAAATAAATAATGTTAATTTTTATGTTAAAATTCATTTAGTCAACAAAAATGTAAATATTTTCCCCCGTAATTTTGAAACGAAAACAAACGCAATGTTGTTTACAGTGTCACACAAAACATCAAATCACGTTTACGCAAAACAAAAGAAAATAGATTTTTTCTCCTACTACTAAAATGTTCTGAGTTGCACGGGCAACGCCGGATTATGATGCTAGTAATAACTAAATTAACTCATATTTGCATAAGATTTCCTTAAAATTTTAACTTTATTGTTTAATCCATCTT
The DNA here is from genome assembly GCA_037127315.1 of Ascarosepion bandense. Classification (NCBI taxonomy): domain Eukaryota; kingdom Metazoa; phylum Mollusca; class Cephalopoda; order Sepiida; family Sepiidae; genus Ascarosepion; species Ascarosepion bandense. Next base: position 1,700,849 of record JBBBDQ010000414.1, read on the forward strand.
GTGTAATAGTCATCTTAAGGTTAGTGGTTTAACACTTTAGGTAAACCACTCTTTAAAAATCGGACGCTATATACTAATTGGTTGCATAGTTTTAGCATCGTAACTTAGTATAAGTCAATTAAACCAAAGAATGTATGAAATTTACCCATTATTAAATACAAAAGGTAACATCATACCTTTGGTTTATAGTGTAACTTATTTTATTTCCGTATAAACTTCCTTCTTGATGGTCACTTCTATGCGATGAAATAATGTTGCCTCTAGTAATAATGTTGTGAAATCCGAGTATATCCTTGAGAACGTCGACAAGAGCTTTTGCATTGGCTCGCTATTTGCCTACAATACATTATTCATGTCATCCAACAAATGTTCTATAGGATTGATATCAGAGCTCTTGGTAATATCATTACAAACTTTTTTTGTTATTGGCTTTTTCACTTTGGGACATACAGTTACACTCATGCATAAATGTTATTATTGCTTCTTTTGCGTTATGTTACGAGGAAAACTCAGTCTTCCATAAATGTTATTCGTGTCTTTTTTGCGTTGCGACACGCGGCACATTCAGGTACAAAAGTTATTATTGGCTCTTTTGCTTTGTGATACACGGAACAGTCATACGAATACATAAATGCAATTATTGGCAATAAAACATAAAACATTATAATTAGTAAAGCTCTTTATCGCTTTTATAAATAAAATATATTATTGATACAATTGTCTTCGAAAAAGAAGTTGTTCGATAAATAAATAATTTAAAATTGTAATTAGAAAATTTTAAAATTTTGTATTTTTAGAGGTTAAATAATATTTTTTATTAAACTAAAACTGTATTTACTCATCATAAATGGAAAAGGTCACTACAATTCAAAAACCACAATATTTTAAAAACATTTTTGTGCGTGTGTATCGAATTTTTCAAATATTGGCGTCCATATATGACATCATTAGAAAATAACAGTGATATCTATAAAAAGAATTGAAAATGTATTAGTAATTCTTTAACATTTTTCTCAACAAGTGGCTTTGTAAGTGAGTCCATTAAGCAAAAGTACATAAAACACAATAGAATGTTGAATTTTTTTCGTTTCGGGATTACAGGCCCTTTAAAAAATTATATACAAAAACGTTCACTTTGTATTCATCAAATATTACTTAAATTTCGTAAACATCAAAACTGTTAATTAATCACAGTGCACATCAGAAAAACGCCCCCTCTGTGTTAAAAATGGTTTTTCTGCGCTATTTTAGACTAAATGTAAATAAACTTTAAATATGCTAATCTTCATCAAAGAGACTTTTACAAAAGTATATTTTATTAGTCCTTGAATAAATTCTCGCTTTTTCCAACAGATGACGTTCCCAGAACTGCGTGAGTATAATTTCAGAGAGTAATGCATCTATAAGGAAGTACTGTAAGCAAACTTAAAATTCACTGTAAGTCATTTCGTCGAAGTGTAAACAGTATTACTTTTCATAGTGTTACACGTGTCGGATTTCGTACCAAAGAAATTGCATTTGCGAGGAATTTTACTGCACTACTTTATTCAAAAGAAATCTGCAACTGAAACACACCAAATTCTTGTTGAAACTCATGACGACCATGCTCTGTCGGAAACAATATACAGCGATTGGACTAGATGCTTCAAAAATAATGATTTTAATGTTGAAGATAAAGAACGCTCTGACGCACCGAAAAAGTTTGAAAACGAAGAATTGGAGGCATTACTTCATGAAGACTAAAGTCAGGTGGAAAATGAATTGGCAAAATCATTAGGAGTTGATCACCTAACAGTTTCGAAACGTTTGAAAGCATTAGGAATGATTCAAAAGCAAGGACATTGGGTGCCGTACGAGTTGAAAAGAAAAGTCGAATGGCGTTTTGTCACGTGTAAACAGCTGTTTAAAATGAAAGTTTTTTTTTTTTTGTCTTATCTTGACCGGAAATGAAAAGTGGATACACTACGATATCTTTAAGAGTAGAAGATCGTGCAGTAAGCCCGGTCATGCATCAACATCAGCGGCAAAGCCGAATATCCATGGTTCGAATCTTCTGCTCTGCATTTGATGGGATCAGCTGGGTGTAGTCTATTATGAACTGCTCAAACCGACCAAAACCATTACCGGAGATCGCTATCGACTATAATTGATGCGTTTGAGCCGAGCATTGAAGGAAAATGGCCGGTATAAGAGCAGAGACACGACAAAGCAATTTTATAACATGATATTGCTAAGTCATATTTTGCAAAATGGGTGAAAACCTACATGGAAATCCTTAAATGGGAAGTCCTACCCCACTCGATGTGTTCACCAGATATTGCTCCATCCAATTATTACTTATTACCATCGATGGCGCATCACTTGGTTGAGCTGTACTTTCATTCTTATCAAGATGCCAAAAAACTGGGTCAACAGGTGATTAGCCTCAAAAGATGTGTTGTTTTTCCGACGTGGTATTAAAATACTGTCAGAAAGATGAGAAAAAGTAGTGGCTAGCGATGGACAATACATTCAGTCACATGTGTCTTACTAACTTTTGTATATAAAGCATTATTTTTCATGAAGAATCAGCGAGAACTTATTTAATGTTCTAATATTTATTAAATAGTTTAAAAATATAATTATTTTTGTTGACCTATCTGTCAATATGTACAATTTTTAGATTGTACTGCTAAGGAGAAAAAAGATTTCAATCAATTTAAATTCAGTTTTATTTTGCTTATAGGGAATAGTGAATTTCATCTACTATCTTGGAATTAAAACTGAAATTAAATATTTAAGATTTATATTGATCATTTTTTTTTCAAATGCATTTTAAACTTAGGTAACGCTTTTTGGGCGATACCTAATATTACAGTTGATTGTGAGTGACTAAACCTTTTCTTACTGGTAACAGATTTTTCAACTTTGGCCTATTGATCCATCGAGAAATGCATCCCTTAGCAAGTCGCGTGACCATTGTCATGACGTCAGTATGATTAGTTTCGCATCTGTTAAATACACAAGAGTATCCGCTTGGCGGTATTTGACGGATTTTTTTTCTACAGAACTTTCTTGGCTCTCAGAGCTGAAAACTACATCGAATTAAGTGAGCACAAGCTAACAACATGAGATGCCGGATGTCTCTTAAAAAGCAACTTTTTAATTAAAATTCGCCTAGCACAAACCTCGAGAGCCACTCAATGTAAAGGTTACTGAATGAAGCGTGTGATATCAATGTAACAGGAACTGAGTATTATGACACCGAGGATAGCTAAAGATTGACCCTCCTCTTGAAGTTTTTAAGTCGGTTCTTTGTAAGTGGAACATCGTTCTTATCAATAGAACGCATAAGATTCCACCACTCCAGAAACAACCTGACGCCTCCTATTAGAGTCTATCTTTACAAGAGTCTGGTCAGATCAAAAAAGGAGTATTCAAAAGAATTTCCATTGCTTTATGGGCGATTTATTATAGTCAAAACTACAACTTCTTTCTTACATTCCATTAATATTCTATTAGTAAGAAAGAAGTTCTGCTTAGACATCTTTGCGTAAAAGACTACTGTGAGAGTGCTTTCACGATCACTACAATCTCAACCTCTCCAATCTAGAATCAGCCGTTATCAATCCTACATATCCTCATAATTTGAGCTTACTTTTATATCCATACAACAATATCCTTCAGTAACACTCTACCTTGATTGACTCTTAAGCCTTATAGTAGTTGAGCATTTCGTAAAAACATCAAAGGATGTCTTAGATGCAAAAGTCTGAGCTGATGGAACTAAATAATACAGATCATCTGAACATTTTCATTGGAAGGAGCGATAGGCTAGTAACGTTGCGCTCATGAAAAAGAGATCGCAGGTTCAAAATTAGTCATCACCCACAAGGCTGTGTAAATGATTTTGAACCATTTCCAGGCTAAAAAGTGAGGATTAAGCAGCCTAAGACTAAATTTAGCAGGAATATTTTTGATCTTGTATTTCATCACGATTTTCCTAATTGGTTGATTTGTTTATTAAGGCTTATCAATCCTTTGCAGGTTATTTAAAGCCGGAAAAGGTTTTTAGATTCAAAGAATATTTTTGGAGATAATAATTGTTTAGCGACACAAGTCTTACTGATTAACCCATAGCTAGAGAGGAAATAAAAGGTGGATTTGCATGGGAATATAAGAAAACCAATTTGAATTGGAACTCGGTTCCCCGATTAGCATTTCCGAGTCGTCTTTAATTATATCACCCGTACATCAAAGCTTACAGCATGTAGCATTTCCAAGCAGTTACCTTTCTAGATACTGAACAGGCTCGACGTTGTTTATCTTAGAACCGGTGTTTTAATGTGATATAGACATAATATTTTTTCTTAACTATCCACCAAGGTGTCCCTGACAAAATCCAACGGAGAATCTGTAACGTAATAGATCCCGCCTTGGCAGCTCAGACACAGTCACTTTCTCACCGGCGCAATGTGGCTTCCTTGTGTCTCTTCTACAAATACTTTCACGGCTTCTGCTTCGATGAACTTAGCTCCCTGGTGCCCCCTATATATGAATTTACTCGAGCCACAAGATTAGCAACTTGGTTCCACTCTTTTACTGTGAAACCAATAAAATGTAAACGCAAATTCTACTCCAACAGCTTCTTTTCTCGCACTTCCCGCCTGTGGAATTCTCTTTCATTTACTTGCTTCCCCGATAGCTACAATCTCCAAAAATTTAAATGTAAAGTCAATAGTCAATATCCTCTCTCTCGTGCTCTTCTCTCCGTCCGCTCGGCTATCATCAGTATTCTCATCCTTCTCTTATCCACTTCCAGACACCCCCTATAACCTGTCACTCTTTCTCATAACTTTCCTCCGATGTAACCCTCTGCAAAACAATAGCAGTAAAATGCTTTACTTGCGGCGATATGATTATGAAAAGAAAAAGGAGATTCGATGTAGTCGTTTGAGAGAGGAGGCCATGAGGCACCGTGTGTTGCTCTCTAGAAGACTAGCATCATCCATTCTAATGGTCAGTAGGGATGCTTCCCTATGGTGCTTAAATGACTTTTGGAGACTTCCAAATTTACAAGCCATTTTTTACCTTATTCAAACACAGATTGGGGGTCATTAGGAAGGGCAGCAGCAAATTTTACTTTGCCAGTTTTGGTATATTTCTTGTTGAGACGGGAGCAAATGGTGGTGTCATCTGCATAGATGCATACTGATGAAGTGCTTATTGACGAAGATCAGAAAAAGCATAGGACCTAAGATAGAGCCCCGAGGGACGCCCGCTTTCGTATGAAAGAATTTGGAAGATTGCCCGTTGAAAACAATTGCATTAAATAAAAGAAACTGTCCAGAAATACAGCTTAGACAGAAGGCCAAAATGCCAAACCCTCTCAAATGCTTTGGAGATATCACAAACATCAGCTCAAGCTTCGCCATTCTTATCAAGAGCTTGCTATATTTAATCAGTAATGGTCGTTAGTAGATCACCGATAGACCAGGGCGAAGAGGAAGACATATTGTTTGTTAAAGTAATCCATTAAAAAAATCAACTAATTTTCTTTACACACAGACAGAAAAACTAGATTAAAATTTGTACTATTTAAAGTCATAATGCACATGGTGACTTGCATTTTTACATCTTTGGCAATCTGAAAGACCTATAACATCTGAAAGACCAATAACATTTAACAGGTTTGAGAAAGAGCTATGATATTTAGAAGAATTTGTGAAAGAGCTATAATATTTAGTTGGTTGGAGAAGAGTCTATAACATTTAACAGATGTGAGAAAGAGCTATAACATTTAGTGGATTTGAGAAAAAGTTAAAATATTCTGTAAATTAGAGAAAATGCTATAATATTTAATATATTTGATAAATACTTATAACATTAGGTAAATATAAGAAAGAGTTATAATTTTTAGTAACTTTAAAAAAGAGTTATAAAATTTAGTCGATTTGAGAAAGAGCTATATAGAGAATTTGAGAAAGAGCTATATAGTTCAGTAGATTTGAGAAGGGTCTAACATTTAGTAGATGTGAGCAATAACTATAAAAGAGAAAGATCTATAATACTTAGTAATGTTTGAGAAAGAACTATAACATTTAGTAGATTTAAGAAATATACATAATAATTAGTAGATTAGAGAATGATCAATAACGTTATTAGATTTGGAAAAAAAAACAATAACTTTTTTTTTTTTTTAATCATATCACCCCGAGCAAGGCGATAACGCCACTGATGCGCTGGGGGCTACGTAAGAGTAAAAAGATTGGAAAAGAGAAAGCCGGAAACCACATCCTAAACAGGGAACAAGGGATGAGCCTCTTCATCTGTTCAATAGACATGGGTGGAGTGTGAACCGGGCGATAGTTTAGTCTATCTAAACTTTTACTAGATTTGTGAAATCGCTATAACATTTAGCAGATTTGAGGAAGAACGATAATAGTTAAAGGATTTGATAAGATGATATTTAGTAGATTTGAAAAAGAGTTATAACATTTACTACTTTTAAGAGCTAAAAATTTATTAGATTTGAGTATAGTGTATAAAGTTTAATACATTTGTGAAAGAGTTATAACCTTTACCTAGATTTGGGAAAAAATAAAACATTTAGTAGATTCAAGAAAGGGCTAAAATATTTAATATATTTGATAACTACTTATTAGATACATGTGGGAAGAGCTATAATATTGATTAGATTTTATAAAGGGTTATAAAATTTAGTAGATTTGAAAATGAGCTATAAGGTTTAGGAAATTTAAGAAAGTGCAATAACGTTTAGTAGATAAGAAATACCTATAAAATTTAGTACAGATGAAAAAGAGCTATAAATTTATATAGACGTGAGAAAGAGAAATATTATTTAGTTGCTGTGAGAAAAACAACGAAATAATTTAGTATATTTGGAAAAGGGCTATAACATTTAATAGATTTGTGAAAGTTCTATATCATGTTTTAGATTTGAAAAAGAGCTATAATGGATTTGAAAAGACACTGTGTCATTTGGTATATTTAAAAATGCTACAACAATTAGTAGATTTGTGAAAGTTCTGTATCATTTTTTAGATTTGAGAAAGAACTATAATATTTAATGGATTTAAAAAGACACTGTCTCATTCGGTATATTTAAAAAACTATAATATTTAGTAGAACAGAGAAATATTTAGAATAATTTAGAGAGACAATAATGTTTAGTAGATTTGAGAAATATGCATAGCATTTAGTATATATGTAAAAGAGCTATGATATTTAGTAGATTTAAGAAAGATTTATAGCAGAATATTTTAGAAAATGCAATAACATTTAGTATATTCGAGAAAGAGCTGAATTATTTTGTAGATTTGAGAGAGAGAGCCTTTATATTTAGTAGATTTTAGTCATATTCACTTGATTTGAGAAAGAGCTATAATTTTAGTTGGTTTTAGAAAGTCATCACATTTATTAAATTTGTGATAAAGAAATAACGTTTAGTAGATTTGAGAAAGAAATATAGATTTAAGAAAAAGCTATAATTTATAGATTTCAGAAAGAGCTATAATGCTTAGTAGATTTGAGAAAACTCTATATCATTTAATAAATTTGAGAAAGAGCTATAACATTTCATAGATTTGAGAAAAAGCTATAATAACTTATAGATTTGAGAAAGAGCTATAATGCTTATTAGATTTGAGAAAGCTCTATATTATATAATAGATTCGAGATATAGCTATAGCATTTGATAGATTTAAGAAAAAGCTATAATAACTTATAGATTTGAGAAAAAGTTACAATGCTTAGTAGATTTGAGAAAACTTTATATCATTTAATAGTTTCGAGAAAGAGCTGTAACATTTCGTAGATTTAAGAAGACAAATTCTTGAAAAGCTTTTTTTGCTAAAAGATTTTTTATTAATTTTAGACAAATGTATCAATAACTGTTCGGTCACTGAATGGCATTCCTGATTTAAAGGTTACTGCAAATATTGAAACTTTTGTTTCATTCTTAAGGAAAGTCTTATGAGGAAGTGAAATTCCATCTTTGAATGTTTTCTTAATTAAACCTTGAAATTCATGATATATGTCGCATCTTTTCACTCTTCAGCTATGAATTGAATAGCGGAACAGATTGAGTTATATAGCTCATGTTAGCAACCAGTCTACACAAAAAAGTTAAGGTAAAATAATCTGCCTAGTCATATCGAGAAGACATAATCGCCTAAGCGTGTATCACGTATGACAATTAACTGACTGATTAAACATATTCAGACAAAAAGGAAAAACTATTAGGTTGTCCTAAAAGTTCGTAAACACTTGCAAAAAAAAGAAAATTTACTGGCCAGGTAATGTAAGGTAACCAGAAAACACTTGCAAAAAATTGACATTTTACTCGCAAAAACAACTAAAATTATTGCTCAAAATAAAGACCATCATTTTCCAAGACTTTCTGCCATCGATCTGCAAGCTTTCGGATCTGGTCAAAGTACCATTCAGCCGGCTTCGAATCAAAGAATTCTTGACACGCTTCCTCGACTTCATCAAACGAGTCGAATCGGCGGCCCTTCGGAAAGTGTTGCATTGAGCGGAAAAGGCCGTAATCTGATGGAGCACAGTCAGGACTGTAAGCTGGATGTGGCAGAACTCCAGCGCCGTCCAGCTCTTCAAACTTGTCTTTGGTCTTCCTGGCGGTATGTGGCTTGGCATTGTCCTGCTGCATCAAAGTGCGCTTTCGGTTGATCAGAGCCGGGTACTGTTGCTTCAACTTTTCGTAGACCCGCTCAAGTTGCTGACAGTAAGGTTCGGCACTGATGACATGACCATATGGAACCAACTCAAAATGCACGATTCGTTTAAAGTTCCACCAAACGCACAACATGATTTTCTTGCCAAATCGATCTTGTTTTGGAACCGACAGAAGATTATCCTGCAGTAGGTTGCAATTGCTTTCTGCGGTAGACTGGTTGCCGACCAAGGCTATATAAGCCAATCTGTCCTGTTATTTAACCCATAACTGGAAGGAATAGACGGATTAATACCTTTCCCAAGGGTATTTGTGCGTAAGTGAATACCCTTGGGAAAGGTATTAATCCGTCTATTCCTTCCAGTTATGGGTTAAATAACAGGACAGATTGGGTTCTATAGCCTTGGTCGGCAACCAGTCTACCGCAGAAAGCAATAGCAACCTACTGCGGGATAATCTTCTGCCCAGTCAGTCATGTCTCGAAGGAGACATGATCGCCCAAGCGTGTATCACGTATGGCACTTAACTGACTGATTAGTCTTTCATTTCCGTGAAATAAATAAATATATCTCCCATCCCGTGATATCCAGTTCATAGATGTATGAGTGTTTGGGAATACCCAGTTCTGTAAACTTGAATGTGCGGATGGTGTAATGGATAAGTGCTTGGAATTGTTAATCGGAAAGCCGAGTTTCAATTCCAGTTGGATTTGTTATACTTACTTATGTGCGAATTCCCTTGGAAAAGGCATGAATCAACATTGGTTATTTAGACTTGTATCAACCGTTATTATGTCACAAACAAAACTGAATATAAAATAGTCAGATTTCGGCATTAAATAACCCACAGAGGTGTTGATATGCCGCTAAACAAAAAAAGAAAAAAACAACCAACCAACTCATGAAAATGTTTATTCACTGTTACTAAAACATTTCCGGCAAAGACCTTCAACCCTACCCAACCATTTAAGTTTGTATATTTCTAGCAAGGCTGCAGATCTCTTTATAACTCGAACAGTCAAAAACAATGAGAGAGAAAAGAGTATTAGATAGAAACAAGTAGACTTTGTATTCCTAAGTGTTTTATAAGTGCACTTTTCACCAGTTTGCGTGTGCGTCCTCTTCAACATATTAAAATCAAGCGTACTCTGGCTCTGTTGAACACTTTGTTACAAGTCAGACAGTTAAGTGCCATACGTGATAACCGCTTAGGCGATCATGTTTCGAAAAAGACATGACTGACCGGGCAGAAAATTTTACAGCAATAGGTTGTCAGTAATTTCTATAGTAGACTGGTTGCCAATGAAGGCTGTAGAACCCAATCTTTCCTGCCATTTAACCCGCAGCTGGAGGGACAAGAGATGGATTAATATCTTTTGAAAGAGTATTTGCGCGTAAATGATGCAACGAATTCACATTGAATTCGAACTCGGCTCTTCAACTTTTCGTTCCGAGTATATATCCATTGCAGCACAACGCATATCCGAGTGTGACCAGATATTTACTTAATTTAGCGGAGTTTGAGTAGCAGAATTGTAGAAAAAATACGGACAGATAGATTGCGTTAGGCGAATTTTTTTGTTTATCCCCTTAACATCCCTCCCAATTCCTTTTCGGCACACATTTTACACAAACTACAACATGTCCTGCAAGTGTCAAATTTTCAAAACTCTCTTTCCTCATGAAAATCGTCGTTGGGTATCACTTTCCAGACGCGTTTCTTAAAGTTTCTCGTTAGTGCTTGTCTGAAGGAACTACATCTCTGCGTCTCTTTCTATATAAATACATATATATATATATATATATATATGTGTGTGTGTGTGTGTGTGTGTGTGTGTGTGTGTGTGTGTGTGTGTGTGTGAATTCAGTCAGTTAACTGCCATACGTGATACATGCTTAGGCGAGCATGTCTTGAAAGAAACATAACTGATTTGACAGAATATTTTCCCGCAGTAGGTTGCCATTACTTTCAGCGGTAGACTGCTTTCCAACCAAGGCTATATGAATAAAGACAAAAGAAAATTTTTTCTTAACCGACACGTGTTTTCAATTTAAAAGCCAAAACTTTGACCTGAAGAATACCACACTTACTAAAGGAGTAATTAACTTAAGGAGACAAATAATTCCTTAAAGTTCCGCCATTTAGTCTTACCAAAATAGAAATCTGCGCTCTAGATCTTTTGAAATATTTCCTTTAATAAAGATAATAGTTTTTTCCCAAGTCTTCATGCATGATTATAAACGTTTTTTTAAATATAAGAAAACATTTAAATTCAAAAACTTCTATTATCTAAACTTATTTATAAATGAAACTTTGTTTCTGTGTGTGTGTGTCTGTATGTGTGTGTGTCCGTTACCTATAGACTCCGAAACGGCCGAACCGATTTTCTTGAAAATTTATACAGTTGTACTATAAGCGTCTGCGAGTGTCCTTAGCTAGGTTTTGTGTCGAGATACCCCCCGATAAATATCAAAAATCGATAATCGAAAAAATCGGGTTATAGAAGGAGTGGTCCGATTTTAATCAAATTTGATACACTCATAGACAAAGACATAAAAAAACGATATTCAGAAGTTTCAAGGTTGCAGTTCTTACGATAGTGCAGAAAATCAATAATATATATATATATATATACATATATATATATATAAAAGGCAAGATGTTTGTGTGTGTGTTTATCTGCCTGTATGTCCTTTATACAAATCCACAATTTTTATCCGATTCTCACCAAACTTCAAACAAATATTCTTTAGGCAGAGTCTGAGCTCCAAGACCATGGATTAGTTTTAAAGCTTTCATTAAAGCTTTCATTACACCCGAGCAACGCCGGGCTATACTGCTAGTTTAAAATATGCGACGCATAACTTAATATCAAAATTTCGTATAATAATAATTACATAGTAAAATAAATTTTAAAAAATAACGTTTGCTCACTTTCACTTATCAGACATTAAATTGCCTCTCTTAGCAGCTTTCATAATTTACCTTAACTTTCAGTTAGCTTAATGTATATTTATGAGACTAATATATTAATATATATATACACCTGGGAAAATTAATTGAAACAAAACTGATAATGTCTTCCAAAAATCTTTCACAGTAACCACAGGACAACTAATCGACAGGGAAGACAATAGTACCTAGAAGTAATAAAACACTAATGCAATCATGGATGACGCAATATTTTTCAAGGTCAAACAAATTTTATCATACACCTCGAAAAAAGTTTCATATTACTGCACACCAAATAACGTAATCTGAGGAAAAAACAGAAATCTATAACACCATGAAACTCTAGCGAATCTAAAACTGACCGTATAGTGAAAGAAGAAAAACTAAAGAATTTATTTCAATCAAGTTGCACATGTGTGTATATATATATATAAATATATATATATATATATATATATATATATATAGAGAGAGAGAGAGAGAGAGAGAGAGAGAGAGGTGTTTACACCCCCCTTACATTTTAATTATTGATTAAAATTTGCTTTTAGACGAGTTCCATTTTCCCCACGTTTTTGTAAGTTAAGCTTTGTTGTTCTCCTGTGTCCTGCATTTACAATTCATAATAACGCCAACGTATGCCTTTGAAAAGTGTTGGCCGAAAGGTTCCTCGGGTTAGGTTATTATAATGACGTCCATTTTGTTCAAAGCAATATATATATATATATAGATAGATATATATATATATATATATATATATATATATATATATATATATATATATATACATTCTTTTTAATAATGTATTTTAATTGATGTATAAATGGAAGATTAATGAAGAGGTAAGAAGTGCACATTATGAGGATATGGATGCTAGGTAACGGTTGCTCCTAAACATGAAGAGGTCAGAATATTTGTCCTGTAAATAGGAATATTTGCTGCCATAAAAAATAGAATCTATTAACTGACATATATCTAATAGTTTGTTTTATATGAAATAGTAATAGTTAAAGAGATATATAAAGAGATAATTAAAATAATTAAATAAATATTTAAATTTTTAATAATTAAATTGATATAATTGAATTTTTTGTGTTTAAAATTAATATAGTTTATATTGTGACACGTAAATATCTGTTTCGAGATTTTTACCTCGTCATCAAGCAATTTTAGCTCGTTGTCGTAAAAATGGTTTTCATTTGAATATAAAAAACAAATTGATTGTTATTTATGGATGTGGGAAGACAGAAAAAATTATGTGTGTGTGTTCAATTTAATTAATCCGAATACAGATTCACTTTAGATTTAAAAAATTTATATTTTGGGGTAATACATGATTTTTTCTTTCAATTTTAACGGCAAGAGTGTCAGTTGATCAAAACCCTTGTCTAAACTGCATTTCCGTTGATTTATCCATTATTGTTACAAGATTATTATCTTAGTTTCCTCTCATCCCATCATTTTCTAAAACAAAAAAGGGAAAACAAAAAAATCTCGAAACATAGAAATTTCCGTGTCGCAATGTATATGAAGCTGACTGGATAGAATATTCTCTCGCAGTAGATTACGTTCTGCGATAGACTACTTGCCAACCAAGGCTATAGAACCCAACCTTTCCTGCTATCTAACCTATAGCTGAAGGGAGAAGAGACGGATTAATGCTTTTCCCAAGTATATTTTCGTATAAGTGAATGGAAGGAATGCAACTGGAATTCGAACTCTGTCGACCGCTTTCTCGTTCCGAGCCGATATCCACTGCTGTACAACACCCATTTATAATTTACCAATTAATAATCAATTAAATGTCAAAAAATTCTTATTCATAAATTTATAAGTATTTACTATGTATTTAAAGTATCTGAACCAACTATAAAGAAATCCTTATTATAGCAAAAACCGTCCTTTCGACAATGCATCTTTTTACAAGCACATTTATCCAAGTTTACCGAACATCCAATTCAATCGAAGAGAAACAATATTCAGATTGATAAATTGAGCAAAGAATACATATAGCTGAAATAGATTATTTTTCATAGCTGATATAGATGAAATATTTCCTATCAATACCAGAAAATAGTATATGAGCCAAGGTAATGACTAAAGCTTCAATGATGATTGTCAAGATAAGTATGTATTACTCATTTGGATGACTGATGTTGCACAGACTTCCTGTCCCACTCCATTAAGCACATAACCCTATAATGTGCGTTCCTAATCTGAGAAAATATATCAATAAATGCAGATGTAAATCTTTAAATGACTCCGATTTGGAAACTGAAATCATTGGGTTCTAAACGGAGAAATGGTTGAAATGGTCTAGAAAAAAGCATTGATATTCCTGGTTTTTAAGAAATGAAAACAAGTCTCAAAAACAAACATACAACTATCACAAATCTGATAGATAGATAGATAGATAGATAGATAGATAGATAGATAGATGTGGACAGACTGAGATAGATAGATAGATAGATAGATAGATAGATAGATAGATAGATAGATAGATATGGACAGACTGAGATAGATAGATAGATAGATAGATAGATAGATAGATAGATAGATGTGAACAGACTGAGATAGATAGATAGATAGATAGATAGATAGATAGATAGATAGATAGATAGATAGAGGTGGACAGACTGAGATAGATAGAAACATAACTGATTTGCCAGAATATTTTCCCGCAGTAGGTTGCCATTACTTTCAGCGGTAGACTGCTTTCCAACCAAGGCTATATGAATAAAGACAAAAGAAAAGTTTTTCTTAGCCGACATGTGTTTTCAATTTAAAAGCCAAAACTTTGACCTGAAGAATACCACACTTACTAAAGGAGTAATTAACTTAAGGAGACGAATAATTCCTTAAAGTTCCGCCATTTAGTCTTACCAAAATAGAAATCTGCGCTCTAGATCTTTTGAAATATTTCCTTTAATAAAGATAATAGTTTTTTCCCAAGTCTTCATGCATGATTATAAACGTTTTTTTAAATATAAGAAAACATTTAAATTCAAAAACTTCTATTATCTAAACTTATTTATAAATGAAACTTTGTCTCTGTGTGTGTGTGTCTGTATGTGTGTGTGTCCGTTACCTATAGACTCCGAAACGGCCGAACCGATTTTCTTGAAAATTTATACAGTTGTACTATAAGCGTCTGCGAGTGTCCTTAGCTAGGTTTTGTGTCGAGATACCCCCCGATAAATATCAAAAATCGATAATCGAAAAAATCGGGTTATAGAAGGAGTGGTCCGATTTTAATCAAATTTGATACACTCATAGACAAAGACATAAAAAAACGATATTCAGAAGTTTCAAGGTTGCAGTTCTTACGATAGTGCAGAAAATCAATAATATATATATATATATATACATATATATATATATAAAAGGCAAGATGTTTGTGTGTGTGTTTATCTGCCTGTATGTCCTTTATACAAATCCACAATTTTTATCCGATTCTCACCAAACTTCAAACAAATATTCTTTAGGCAGAGTCTGAGCTCCAAGACCATGGATTAGTTTTAAAGCTTTCATTAAAGCTTTCATTACACCCGAGCAACGCCGGGCTATACTGCTAGTTTAAAATATGCGACGCATAACTTAATATCAAAATTTCGTATAATAATAATTACATAGTAAAATAAATTTTAAAAAATAACGTTTGCTCACTTTCACTTATCAGACATTAAATTGCCTCTCTTAGCAGCTTTCATAATTTACCTTAACTTTCAGTTAGCTTAATGTATATTTATGAGACTAATATATTAATATATATATACACCTGGGAAAATTAATTGAAACAAAACTGATAATGTCTTCCAAAAATCTTTCACAGTAACCACAGGACAACTAATCGACAGGGAAGACAATAGTACCTAGAAGTAATAAAACACTAATGCAATCATGGATGACGCAATATTTTTCAAGGTCAAACAAATTTTATCATACACCTCGAAAAAAGTTTCATATTACTGCACACCAAATAACGTAATCTGAGGAAAAAACAGAAATCTATAACACCATGAAACTCTAGCGAATCTAAAACTGACCGTATAGTGAAAGAAGAAAAACTAAAGAATTTATTTCAATCAAGTTGCACATGTGTGTATATATATATATAAATATATATATATATATATATATATATATAGAGAGAGAGAGAGAGAGAGAGAGAGAGAGGTGTTTACACCCCCCCTTACATTTTAATTATTGATTAAAATTTGCTTTTAGACGAGTTCCATTTTCCCCACGTTTTTGTAAGTTAAGCTTTGTTGTTCTCCTGTGTCCTGCATTTACAATTCATAATAACGCCAACGTATGCCTTTGAAAAGTGTTGGCCGAAAGGTTCCTCGGGTTAGGTTATTATAATGACGTCCATTTTGTTCAAAGCAATATATATATATATATAGATATATATATATATATATATATATATATATATATATATATATATATATATATATACATTCTTTTTAATAATGTATTTTAATTGATGTATAAATGGAAGATTAATGAAGAGGTAAGAAGTGCACATTATGAGGATATGGATGCTAGGTAACGGTTGCTCCTAAACATGAAGAGGTCAGAATATTTGTCCTGTAAATAGGAATATTTGCTGCCATAAAAAATAGAATCTATTAACTGACATATATCTAATAGTTTGTTTTATATGAAATAGTAATAGTTAAAGAGATATATAAAGAGATATTAAAATAATTAAATAAATATTTAAATTTTTAATAATTAAATTGATATAATTGAATTTTTTGTGTTTAAAATTAATATAGTTTATATTGTGACACGTAAATATCTGTTTCGAGATTTTTACCTCGTCATCAAGCAATTTTAGCTCGTTGTCGTAAAAATGGTTTTCATTTGAATATAAAAAACAAATTGATTGTTATTTATGGATGTGGGAAGACAGAAAAAATTATGTGTGTGTGTTCAATTTAATTAATCCGAATACAGATTCACTTTAGATTTAAAAAATTTATATTTTGGGGTAATACATGATTTTTTCTTTCAATTTTAACGGCAAGAGTGTCAGTTGATCAAAACCCTTGTCTAAACTGCATTTCCGTTGATTTATCCATTATTGTTACAAGATTATTATCTTAGTTTCCTCTCATCCCATCATTTTCTAAAACAAAAAAGGGAAAACAAAAAAATCTCGAAACATAGAAATTTCCGTGTCGCAATGTATATGAAGCTGACTGGATAGAATATTCTCTCGCAGTAGATTACGTTCTGCGATAGACTACTTGCCAACCAAGGCTATAGAACCCAACCTTTCCTGCTATCTAACCTATAGCTGAAGGGAGAAGAGACGGATTAATGCTTTTCCCAAGTATATTTTCGTATAAGTGAATGGAAGGAATGCAACTGGAATTCGAACTCTGTCGACCGCTTTCTCGTTCCGAGCCGATATCCACTGCTGTACAACACCCATTTATAATTTACCAATTAATAATCAATTAAATGTCAAAAAATTCTTATTCATAAATTTATAAGTATTTACTATGTATTTAAAGTATCTGAACCAACTATAAAGAAATCCTTATTATAGCAAAAACCGTCCTTTCGACAATGCATCTTTTTACAAGCACATTTATCCAAGTTTACCGAACATCCAATTCAATCGAAGAGAAACAATATTCAGATTGATAAATTGAGCAAAGAATACATATAGCTGAAATAGATTATTTTTCATAGCTGATATAGATGAAATATTTCCTATCAATACCAGAAAATAGTATATGAGCCAAGGTAATGACTAAAGCTTCAATGATGATTGTCAAGCTAAGTATGTATTACTCATTTGGATGACTGATGTTGCACAGACTTCCTGTCCCACTCCATTAAGCACATAACCCTATAATGTGCGTTCCTAATCTGAGAAAATATATCAATAAATGCAGATGTAAATCTTTAAATGACTCCGATTTGGAAACTGAAATCATTGGGTTCTAAACGGAGAAATGGTTGAAATGGTCTAGGAAAAAGCATTGATATTCCTGGTTTTTAAGAAATGAAAACAAGTCTCAAAAACAAACATACAACTATCACAAATCTGATAGATAGATAGATAGATAGATAGATAGATAGATAGATAGATAGATAGATAGATAGATATAAACAGTCTGAGATAGATAGATAGATAGATAGATAGATAGATAGATAGATAGATAGATAGATAGATAGATGGACAGACTGAGATAGATAGATAGATAGATAGATAGATAGATAGATAGATAGATAGATAGATAGATAGATAGATAGATATGGACAGACTGGAACAGATAGATAGATAGATAGATAGATAGATAGATAGATAGATAGATAGATAGATAGATAGATAGATGGACAGACAGATAGATAGATAGATAGATAGATAGATAGATAGATAGATAGATAGATAGATAGATAGATAGATAGATATGGACAGACTGAAATAGATAGATAGATAGATAGATAGATAGATAGATAGATAGATATGGACAGACTGAAATAGATAGATAGATAGATAGATAGATAGATAGATAGATAGATAGATGTGAACAGACTGAGATAGATAGATAGATAGATAGATAGATAGATAGATAGATAGATAGATAGATAGATAGATGATAGACATGTAGAGAGATAGATAGATAGATAGATAGATAGATAGATAGATAGATAGATAGATAGATAGATAGGATAGTGTGCATGTTTTTATATGTATATATGCATGGATTACATACATCAATGACTTCACGTTGTTTCCACAACATTAAATATGTAAGTAAATGACCCAAAAAAATCGTAATATAAAAAGAAGAAAATTAACTCTCTATTAGCTGACGAACTTTAACCTTGCCACACAGTTTTACAACTCTTACCTTTCGAATCACTTTTCGGAGAATCATACTTGTTATTTGCAGTCTTTGTCCTCACCTGCCCAAGCAGGTGTCTTTTTCGATATACGTGGGAAACTCTTTCTTGTTTTCCTTATTTTTTTGTATCCTTTTTTCTTTGTTTCTAACTCTCTTCTTTCCAAGCGTCGTTATTATCATCATTTGAGACAACAGTTTATGAAACGACGAGTGTGTAGCCTAAACAGTAGCAGCGGTAATCGCGGTGGCTGCAATAGAAACACCTGCACAGTGTTATTTCTAGATGAGCAGCAAAATAATGCCCGAGATATAAACATTTCAAAAATATCTATCTATCTATCTATCTATCTATCTATCTATCTATCTATCTATCTCAGACTGTTTATATCTATCTATCTATCTATCTATCTATCTATCTATCTATCTATCTATCTATCTATCTCAGACTGTTCATATCTATCTATCTATCTATCTATCTATCTATCTATCTATCTATCTCATTCTGTTCTGTATCAATCTATTTCTTTCTGCTTTATTGTTTCAATGTGTTGAAATATAGATAGATATATTTAAACTTTAAATAGATATATTGGGAACACATTGAAACAATAAACTAGAAAGAGATTGATTGATACGGAACATAGATAGATAGATAGATAGATAGATAGATAGATAGATAGATAGATAGAAAGAAAGAAAGAAAGAAAGAAAGAAATAAAGAAAGAAAGAACAGTTCAGTTGTCGTATGTTGCCAGCACAGAAAATGGTCTTGACAAACAGAATTTAAATTTCGTTTTGGGCTGCTTATGTATATGTCATGTAATGCTCTTTGGAAAGGCAAGAATGCACTCCTCCTTTTCAGTATGTCCTTTCAGTACAGACATATTTCACCTTAAGTCGGCAATTTGTTCTTGGAGATGCGTCTTAAGTGAAAAATAACTCAAGTCGAATTTAGTTGTCTCCAAATTTACTTGTCACTAGGCTAAACTACAAATAACCATTCCCAGTTCTGTATTTTATTTATAAATGGATTTTTAATAATTTATGGTCAGTAAGAATCTATTTAAGCTTATAAACAAATAAATTTTAGTTTTTAATATAATACAAACAAAGGCAATCTAAATTTACAAATACGTGTACATACATGTTTGTAAATACAGATGCTTACAACTTAGCTATCTGTACAGTACATCACAAACCCTTTATTTGTGAATGTAGTTTGCTCTATGACAAATTTGCTCTTGACAATGCCAAGTTTCAGTGTAAAAAACAAGAAATTAGAATCATCATGGGGACTTGAATGCTAAAGTAAACAAGGCGTGTGAATGGTAGACAGCTGGTAACTTTGGATTTGGAATCCGCAACAACCCAGGTGAAAGATGGGTCCAGTGGTGTAAGGAAAATGACAAAGTAATAACCAACACCAGGTCTCAAGAACACCCAAGACGCCTATGGACATGGAGAAACTCAGGAAGTAATACGAAAAACCAAATCGATTATGTAACCATAAACAAATATTCAGAAACGCAGTGGCGACTGTGGAAACAACCACCTGCCAGTCATCTGCAAACTAAGGGTGAAACCCTGAAGACTGAAGAAGCCTAGTGCAGTACCCAGACTCTAATACAACAGACTTGTGAATGACCTTGACCTGCAGAAAAAAAAACTGACAGTGTGGTAAACAAATACGAAGAACAGATGGGAAATGAAAATTCGAAATGGAACGCACTTAAAGAAGCGCTATTGACATCAGCAGACAACATGGACTCAGAGGAAATCAGTCAGTCAGTTAAGTGCCATACGGGAAACACGCTTGGGCGATCATGTTTAGAAAGAGACATGACTGACTGGGCAGAAGATTATTCCGCAGTAGGTTGCCATTGCTTTCTGCGGTATACTGGTTGCCAGCCAAGGCTATAGAACCCAATCTGTCCTGTTATTTAACCCATAACTGGAAGGAATAGACGGATTAATACCTTTCCCAAGGGTATTTGCGCGTCAGTGAATGCAATGAATTCAACTGGAATTCGAACTCGAATTAAGGGAACTACCCAGCGAAAAAAAATTCCCCACTTAAATAATATGTGTGGGCATAACATATTATTTCTGCTTTGAAAACGGATATTTCAAAACAGTGTATTTTTTTTATAATCGTTTCACCCCGAGCAAGGCATTCCACTGCCACTATTGCGCAGGGGATTACATAGAGGGGAAAGTGATGAGAAAGGA
This sequence comes from Ascarosepion bandense, assembly GCA_037127315.1. NCBI lineage: Eukaryota > Metazoa > Mollusca > Cephalopoda > Sepiida > Sepiidae > Ascarosepion > Ascarosepion bandense. The sequence goes on from JBBBDQ010000414.1 coordinate 1,721,594, forward strand.
TGGTTAGATATAGGAAATGCCAGAAGGAGGGTGATAGACGGGTAAGAATACCGAGAATGAGGGTTGGGTAGATGGTGAGAGTGATGGGAGAATAGATGCAAGTTAGTGTGGTAGGAGGTGTCTATTGACCTTACATTTAAACTCCTGGAGATTGTAGCTGTCGGGAAAGCAGGCATGTGGAAGGGAATTCCACAGGCGGGAAGCGCGAGAAATATTCATATAATACATACAAGCTGGTTAAATTGAAGTGGGGAACGAAGAAAACAGGATTACTTGCTGTAAAGTTGTGAACTGAAAGATATGACAAAATTCTATTGCTTTTTATTGTTCCTCGCTCTTCAGAGCTCAGTCGATGAAAAACACATGTACACAACAACAAACATCATATCGGTATATTACTACTCGTTGCTACCAACAACAAAAAATGAAAAAAAAAGGAAGCTGTGTTACACACACACACGCGCATGCGCACACACACATACACACGCATAGGACGTAAATTTTACATTTTCGTCACCCCAGTTTCACGACCTCCGGTATCTTCAAAAAGTCTAACTTATTGCCTGAAGATACCAGAGATGAAACAGAAGTAGCGAAGATGATAGGCTGTTTTTTCTACAAAATTCTATGACTTAAATTGCTCTGTGTTTTCGTTATTTTAATTTGCATTGAGCACTTTTTACTCTGTTAATGACGGAACATTGTAAATGCAATCTTGGATTATAAAGATGACATCGATTACCAGATATATCTATTGTATAGTTGATATACAAAAGTTCAACATGTAATCTAAGATTTTGCTATTTCCTACAGTTATCTTATATCTCTTTCGCTGACGGTGGACCCTCATAATGACGTGGACTCCAAAATAAAGTCAATGCGCGCATGTTCTTTTCGCGTTGGCGACCATCTCAGGGATGCAGTATTCAAATCTTAGATAATATGTTGAATTCTTGTATATCAATTATGTAATAAACATATTTGGTAGGCATTTAACGTGTCTTATCATTATGGAATATTATATATATATATATATATATATATATATATATATATATATATATATATATATGCGTTATTTTTATCGGGTATCAATATTTGAGTAGGATCTCTGTGTTTATTATGCAGTATATTTTTTTAATTTTGTCATCCTGAATGTTCGATAAATCGTATCAAAGAAAAAAATGGGCCTGCCGGCAGGATTTTAACCACCTCTCCAGGAATAGTCGTGCTTGAGAACGAGTCGGTCAAGGACAGTCTAGCCAATCAAGTAAAGCTGAATAGTGACTTATAAAAGCAAATCTTTCCAAGATTCTCGAAATCTCTGAATAATATTTTTTCTTTTGAGATTATTTGTTCACATTGAAGAATCCACTGTGTCTTAGTGACTTTACAGCTTTGCTCGGGTTGAACTGATAACAAAAACTAGATAAATAGAAGTGAGGATCTTGTAAGCTAGCTAGCTAGCTACGCCCGGGAAAGAACGACATGAGCAACAGGTGTCTCTGGACCGTTATCCTGCGACTGTGCGAATCAAAGACAAACTCACTATAGGAACATGGAACGTCAGGACACTGAACTGTGGACAACTAGAGAATGTCAAACAGGAGATGAACAGACTGAATATCAGCATCCTAGGAATATGTGAAACAAGATGGCCTAATAACGGAGATTTCAGTAGCGACACCCACAGGATAATATATGCAGGAGGTAAAAAACACGAAAAAGGGGTCGCTTTAATACTAAACAAACAAGTGAAGAGATGTGTACTTGGATACTGGCAACTATCAGAGAGAGTCCTCTTGGTTAAACTGCGAGGAAGGCCCCTCAATATAGCTATTATAGTAGTCTATGCGCCAACAACTCAAAGCTCGGAGGACGAAATAGAATCCTTCTATTCAATACTGGACAGTGCTAAGGCTCAGTGCAAAAGCCAAGAAGTTAGGATAATAATGGGGGACTTAAATGCAAAGGTAGGTAAAGATAGAGAAGGAGACACGAACGGCAACTTCGGACTAGGAGAGCGCAACGAAAGAGGAGAAAAATGGATCCAATGGTGCTCAGCCAATGACCAGGTCATTACTAACACCTGGTTCCAAGAACACCCACGACGTTTATGGACATGGAGAATCCCAGGAGGTGACACGAAGAACCAAATCGATTATATAACTATAAACAAGAGATTCAGGAACGCAGTAGTCCAATGCAAAACATACCCAGGTGCTGACTGCGGAAGTGACCACGTCCCAGTCATCTGCAAACTAAAAGTGAAACTCCGAAGACTGAAGAAGCCCAACATATCACCAAGACTGCAATACGACACACTAGAGGACGATCTCACCCTGCAGAAAGAATATAATAACAGCGTGAGAAAGAAATATGAAGAACAAATTGGAAAAGGATACTCAAAATGGGATTCACTAAAAGAAGCAATGGTGACCTCAGCGAACAACATAGCCCCAAAGGAAATCAGACGCAGAAGAAAAAACGAGTGGATGACCGAAGAGATCCTCCACATGATGCAAAGGAGACAAAAAATAACGCCAAGACACGGAGTAGAATACAAAAAACTTCACAGGGAGATAAGGAACAAATGCAGACAAGCCAAAGAGGAATGGCTCAACAACAAATGTGCAGAAGTAGAGAGACTGAGCATGAACAACAAAGCAGAGATGCATAAAGAGATAAGAGAACTGACAGGACAAAAAACCTGCTCCTCAACAGGATGCATAAAATCCAAGGGACAATCATATTAGAGAAAGAGGAAATACTCCAACGATGGGAAGAATACATAAAGGATCTCTTTTGCGACAAGAGAGAACAACCGAGAATACACAAGGAGATGGAGGGACCGGAAATACTAAAATCCGAAGTGGAAGCTGCAATGGCCAAAATGAACAGAAACAAAACACCTGGTCCAGATGGCATAGTAATAGAGCTGCTGACAGCCTTAGAAGAATATGGCATAGGAAAGATTACCGACATAATAAACGAAATTTATAGCAGCGGAATAATACCAGAAGACCTATGCAAGTCGATATTTATAGCGCTGCCGAAGAAACCTGGTGCAAACGAGTGCGAACTACACAGAACTATCAGCTTAATGAGTCACATTACAAAACTGATGGTCAGAATCCTGATGAATAGAGCGAGAAGCAGAATCAGGCCAGAGATAGGGCAGGAACAGTGCGGGTTCGTCAAGGACACTGGAACAAGGAATGCCATATTCATGATTAGGATGCTCTCTGAAAGGGCATTACAAATGAAGAAAGACTTGTACCTATGCTTCATTGATTACGCGAAGGCATTCGACAAAATACGACACAAAGAATTGATGGAAATGCTAGGCAACCTCGACATTTTCGGCAAAGACATAAAAATAATCAAGAATCTCTACTGGCAGCAAACGGCCTGCATACGGACAGGTAACGACCTCAGTAGATACACAAAGATAGAAAAAGGCGTAAGACAAGGATGTGTCTTTTCACCGGATTTGTTCAACCTATACAGCGAGAATATTTTGAGGACCCTAGATGACACACCAGGATTTGTTATTGGAGGCCACAACCTGAACAACATAAGATATGCGGACGATACAGTACTGATTGCGGACACGGAAAGTGAACTGCAAGATCTCATACAGAAAGTAGCAGTGGAGAGTGACAAGAAAGGACTACAAATAAACTTTAAGAAAACTGAGTGCATGGTCATCAGCAAAAGATACAACCCAAAATGCCAAATACAGGTAGGGGATAACAGAATCAAACAAGTCCAAGAATTTAAGTACCTAGGAAGTGTTCTAACAGGAGATGGAAAGTGCGACACGGAGATCCGAAGGCGAATTGACATGGCAAAGGACGCGTTCCAGAAGATGAGCAAAATACTAACACACAGGAAAATCTCAATAGAAACGAAGAAAAGAGTGCTAGACTGCTACGTGATGTCAGTTCTTCAATACGGCTGTGAATGCTGGACAATATCATCGAAAATGAGGACTAAACTGGAAGCGGCCGAAATGTGGTTCTACAGAAGGATGCTACGGATATCGTGGACTGAGCATACAAGCAACGACGAAGTGTTAGAAAGAATGGCAACAAAAAGGAAATTGATGCTGAGCATCAATGAGAGACAATTGAAGTTCCTGGGACATGCAATGAGGAAGGAGAGCCTGGAGAACCTGATACTGACTGGACAGATAGAAGGAAGGAGAGACAGAGGAAGGCAGCGGATATCATATTTGCAGGGTCTGATCAGGTGGATGACGGAACGGGGGTTGCCAGGAGCAACAGGAACAAACATACTAAGAGCCACAAGGGATAGGGAGACGTGGAGATCCATGATCGCCTACGTCCTGAAGGGACAGGGCACATAGAAGAAGAAGAAGCTAGCTAGCTAGATAGATAGATAGATAGATAGATAGATAGATAGATAGATAGATGTGTGAATATAAATATTTTGATGGGGCTGAGATGGAATTTTATATAATAATGAAGATTATATCAGTGCGTATGTACGCACATTTATCCCGCTCAATATATTTGTGTGTGTGTGTGTTCATAAATCTAGAATTCCTCTTCTTTTTTTTTTTTTTTTTTTTTTGCTAAACAAGTGCACATTTTTATTCATTGGTACGTGAATCAATTTTACTTTCTCAGCGTAAACTCTGTCTTCGATATTGAGCATTTGTCTATTTCATACTACTATACTTTTGTCCGTTTTATTTTATTATATATATATATATATGTAAACATGTTACGGAAATTAACGAAATTTAACGAAACTTGGTTATAAGCAACCGACAATTTGTAATGAATTATTTTGGACATTATTTTTACTTAAATACGAGTATCGGTAAAAATAATGTCCAAAATAATTCATTACATATATATATATATATATATATATATATATATATATATCACGCATTCAAAAACGTTATTTCTTTCCCTATTCGTTTACATTCTCATCCCCGCTTAAATCCCCGCCATTTAAATTCCTTGAACCATCAATTAAGATTAACTCGTTATCTCGACACCTGTCAGCCACAGAACTCCTTCATCTGAAGATCTCTTTAGATGAATCAGCATCGTATGAGATTCTCAATTCTTATAAAAAAAATATATGTTTTTTATCCATTTATTTTTCTCATCATGTTTTTGCACCTGAAATTTCTTTGTTCCTCACGTGACCTAGGTGATTTTAAAACTAATCGGGTGGGTCATGTGTAAGCTGTGAATTAAATTGGCAAATCTTGTGATCTCGAGAGATACATGGTTCTCCTGGTGGCTTCTTTCCGAACATAGCTGGTAAAAAGACAGAACTACCTCGTGATGACCACGTATATATATATATTACAGTTACACCTGCAGAGAAGAAGACCACAGCCCCAGCACTCGTATGTGCTTGCGTTTTCTATTATAAGTCATTTATACGTTATGGCATTGCCAACCCCACGCACAATCAATCTTTAATTTTCAGTTGCCTTTCTCTTAGATTTGTGCCAACCACAGCTAAACAGCCCAATTTTTCCTGCTATTTAACCCATAGGTAAAGGTAAAAACACGGTTCCTTACTTTTCCCAAATTAAGAAACAACACTTAGAATGGAATGTGGCATCCTTTTCTGGTGTTCGCGCTTATTATTTAGAGATTCTTGTTAAAATTCAAAGAGTAATCTGCAAAGTCATTGGTCTTGACCTGGCATCTTGGCTTTAGGCACTTTCCCACTGCCTTAATGTAACTTCCCTCTGCCTTTTCTACAAATATTTTCATGGTTATTGTTCTGGTAAACCCTCCTCTATTGTACCTAGATTTTATGAATTTAAGCGCAGGACTAGATTGGCGATTAGGTCTCATCATTTTACATTTACTGGAACCTCACAGGATTTTTAGTAATATGAGATTTGCCTATGTAGGATTATAGCCTCATTACACTTGGTTTGGTTTGGCAAATATGGAGTTTCGTACACGCAAAAAAACGGTTTGTCTAGATAAAAACTTTCCCTTGACACCGCTATTCTTTTAACTACCTTCACTCCTAGGCACTTTATTAGTTTTGTTGCTAATATTTCAGATGAATTCGCTTTCATGCGTTTATGTTTTATTCAGTCAGTCAGTTAAGTGGCATACGTGATACACGCTTGGACGATCATGTCTCGTTTGAGACATGACTGACTAGGCAGAAAGTTTTCTCACGATAAATTGCTATTTCTTTCTGTGGTAGACTGGTTACAAACCAAGAATATAGAACTCATTCTGTTCAGCTATTCAACCCATAGCTGGAGGGAAAAGAGATGGATTTATACCTTTCGGTCAGTCACTTAAGTGCCATACGTGATACTCGCTTTGGGCGATCATGCCTCGAAAGAAAAATGACTGACTGGGCAGAAGATTATCCCGTAGTAGGTTGCCATTACTTTTTGCGGTAGACTGGTTGCCAGCCAAAGTTATAGAACCCAATCTGTCCTGTTTTTTAACCCACAACAGGAGGATAGAGACGGATTAATACCTTTCAAAAGTGTATTTGCGGGTAAGTGAATGCAAGGAATTCAACTGAGTTTCGAACTCGGCTCCCTGATTTCTCGTTCTTAGCTGACATCCACTGCACCACAACGCACATCCAATTTATACCTTTACCAAAAGTATTTGCGTGAAATTGGAATTCGAACTCGGTTCTCCGATTTCTCATTCCGAGCCAATACCCATTGCATCATGACAAACATTCGAATGTTTTATCACAATTCTAATAATCACTTTTTAAAACAATAAACATTGCTGAAGAGCAAAGGTATAAAAAATGCGGTGTCATAGGAAAAACTGTCCTTCTAACACTCCTTTTTTGCGTACTCGAATGTCAATGTTTATGATTTTTTTTTAATTGGAAGTTGTGCTTCACCTCGATTCCTGGCCAGCCAAACCAAGAGAGCTTAGTCTGTCTTGCTATTTCGTACATATCTAAGTTCTTCGAGAAGAAGAATTTTTTTTTTCAAATCTGTACCACGCCATGCAAAATAGTAAAGCCATTAAGAAACAAGGGCTTATAGGGTTTTGGAAGATTTAAGGACAGAAACATATAATGATCGGAAAGAGGAAATGGTAATCAGCAGGCGAGTAGATAGCGATTGACATTGCATTTAATATTTTCAGATTAAAGTTGGCTGGAAAGCATGGAGTCGGAAGGGAGTTCCCCAGGCAAGAAGTGTGAGTAAACAAACTGTTAGCATAGAACTTACGGCTACATATAGGCAGCTCAACTGTAAATTGAGTTTAAATCCAAAAAGTCTAGGTACCATAGCGAAGAGATTGTGGTGATACATACCGAGTAAAACCAAGGACCGGATGTTTGCACTCTCATGACAAGAAAGCAAATGACCAAAACTCGTCGGTGCGCAGCCGGTTAGACGCAGATGTTCCGGTAGAAAACTAAAAATTAATTAAATATCAAATTCCAGTTCGCGAGCCTACGCGAATTTTATTTATTTTTTTTTTTTTAATCATTTCACCCCAAGCAAGGCATTCCATTGCCACTATTGCGCATGGGGCTACATAGGGGAAGGTAAAGAGGAGGAGTGGTTAGATGTAGGAAATGTAAGAAGGAAGGTTATAATTGGGTAAGGATACCGAGGATGAGGGTCGGGCAGATGGGAAGAGTGTTTGAAAGAATGGGAGCGAGTTAGTGTGTTAGGAGGTGTCTATTGACCTTACATTTAAACTCCTGGAGATTGTAGCCGTCGGGGAAGCAATCATGTGGAAGGGAATTCCACCGTCGGGAAGTGCAAGAAAAGAAACTGTTGGAGTAAAAGTTGCGATTGCATTTTATCGGTTTCACTGTAAAAGGGTGGGATCTAGTTGCTAATCTAGTTTCTCGTGCAAATTCGTATCTAGGGGGCACCAGTGATCCAAGTTCATTGGAGCAGAAGCCGTGAAAGTATTTATAAAAGAGACACAGGGAAGCCACGTCGCGCCGGTGAGAGAGAGACTGCAGGCGGTCTGCCAAGTTGGTATCGATCACATTACAGACCCTACGCTGTACCTTGTCGAGAAGCCCGAGGAGAATAGCAGGAGCACCCGACCAGATATAGCAGCAGTATTCAATGCACGGGCGGATGGTAGATTTATAAATGTGCAAGATAGATTCAGACGGAAAAAACTTCCGGGCCCTGCACAGAGAATCGACTTTCATAGCAGCGGATTTAGCAATGGATTCGATATAGTCATTCCATTTGAGGTCCGCTGTATCGGCCAATGGGAATCCCAGAATCAAATGCGGATGTGAATTCCCAAATGATCTGCTGCGATCCAAAAGACGAAATAAAAAACCGAGACAGAAAGCATCGCCTGAGAGACAGACCCAGACAGACACTCAGAGACAGACTCGAGAGAGACGAATGTAATTAGAATCTCCCTTGACTGACGTCAAGCGGCTTACTATGCTCGCCTCCCTTCCCTCTCCTTTCCTTCTTCGCTGTCTCAAAACTACTTACCGATCAAAGGAGCGGATACATCAAAGACATTCCTTATTTACAACGCTCCCACATTCATAAGCACAAATTCTCTTTTCAGCATTTTATTGCCATGAACATTTTAACGTCCGTTGGACCCATCTTTAAAGGCTTACTTTAATTGTAAAAACCTTAATTGATATGTGTATATATAATATGTTATTTTTAAACTCAATTTACTTTTCTTGATTTATAAACTTTTATGACTTTTAGTGGGCTATCTACAACGAGGCCAAATTCCGTTAATCTGCAACAACATACAACTACTCTCCACTAGAATGGATAACCCACTATAAGATCAATTGATATACGAGTTACGTATGCAATGCATTTCAGTTGTTGCTGCTTGTTGGTAGTCTTCGAATGATTTGGTTTCTGTTATTTGGTACAGTTTTTTGCGGTTCTTTTCTGTGCCAGTTTACAAGATTTGAAGAAAGATGGTATTCGCCAAGACCTTAAGGCTTCATTCGAAACAAATTTTTAATCATTGATTAAACTGATTTCATGCAGTCGAAAGTTTAGATGTTTCTGTTTAATGCCATGCATGATCTTCATATGAAAGTCTCGTTTTAACGACGTCATTTAAGAACAAGACTCGATTTTTCAGGTTGATATTTTGGTTTCGTTTCAATTTGCGGAGTTGAACAAAACTTCCTCCAACACATACTACTATATGTTGGATTTAAGAAAGGTTTTTAAACACTTCAGAAAAATGCTAAACAATTAAAAGTTCGACTATACTTCTGAGATGAGGTAGCACCTACACTATTTATATTATTCAGACTGCTGTCCTCATCTTTACTGACATGTTTACGACGTTTAACTCGTTGTACGCTCGTTGTACGCTCCGGCCTTCTTCAGGTAGCCATATAGTTATCTACCTTTAACTTCACTCTTCTAAGCTATTTGTTCACCACTGCTTGAGGACACATGGCCAAATGGACATAGATGTTGGTTAGTTCCAGTTACTTGACTCAATGATATATGAGTTCAGTACCAGGCTACAGCAGTGGTGAACCAATAACTTAGAAGAATTAAGTTAAAGGGAGATAACTACCAGAAGTAGCATCGCACGTGAAATGAGAATGATATACCCCAGTGATTGTAATAAAGGGTTCGGTTCGAAATTTCAAGCATCTGAAAAAAGCTGAAGTGTACAGCGGCCGAAATGTCGTAAACATGGCAGTAAAGATGAGAAGAATAGTACTCTATTAAAGTTTATTAGGAAAAAATTGTCACTGTTATGGTCATAAATGTTTAGAAAAACACTTTTAATAAACAATTTCGTGGTGGTACAAAACATGACCATGAAGTGGTTAAACTTACTTGTGGTTAAACTTATTCTAAAAAAAGAAACAGATGACGAAAATTTATTTAAGCAGCGAAAGAAGCCTAATTAAGGAGGAACGTTAATAAATTTAAAACGTCATCATCGTTACTACAATGACTTGGTTTGGTCGTCGAGTCGTTGCACATGACCATATCTGACTACCGGGCACACCGGGCACACCGGGCACACCGGGCACACCGGGCACACCGGGCACACCGGGTACGGATCCGGGACGATCCGTGCAATCATAGTGAAAATCCGGGCAAGGAAAAATGTCTTTGTCAGAAATCAAACTAAACAATTTACGAAGAAAGAAAGAAAGAAAGAAAGAAAGAAAGAAAGAAAGAAAGAAAGAAAACGAAGAAAACATCCGAATGAACGCAGTAAAAATCTCTTTTGTTTAGTTATTAATTTTGGGAGAAAAGACTGGTTATACTCAGAAAGTCCGAACCCGATTTCCTGCTTTCGTTCACGTTCTGTGCCTAATTTCCATCGGAATAGCCGAAAAATCCTCAAAATTCATAGTTTCTGGAAACGGATGACACTGAAGACGTCATCACATTGTCAACTAATAAATCCGAGCAATTTTCTCTGTGCCCGGTGTCTTTTAGCATCAGCTACGACCCTGCTTCCGCATATCTGGGTTTAAAACCAGAAAGTCATTCATTGATGCGTAATTCCTTTGGCAAACAGACTTGGCCGAATCTATTCACTCTGCAAGGCAAAGCACAAATCAACTCTTTCTTTTATTAGTATTACTTGTATCAGAAAATCTTTATCTCCCCAAAATACTTGTAAAAAATAATATCTGGCTTTAAATAACATGAAAAAGCTAATAAATTGTAGAACACAAATCTATCAACCTTTTCTTCTAATGTATTTTTATATATTTTTTATAATTTGATGACATAAGGATTTATTTGATAAAGGTCTAAATTATTTTCTTGGTAACTAGTTTAATATTCCGTGTGGACCTTTAAGCGAGATCTGAAAACAAAAAGAACATCTGGCCCAGCTTAGAAAACAGAAATGATAATTTTGAAGAAATAGCTTTGAATTCCTCATTCACTCCATGGAAGTTCAAAACCTCACCTTAACTCTGATTCAGGCTATAAGTCCAATTCAGGCCAAAAGACCGATTTGGGCAGAAATTTCAATTCAGACCGAAAACTAAATTCTTCAAATCACAAATTCTGTGAAACTTCAAAGCCTCACCTCATGAAACTTTTAACATTTAACTCTGATTCCTTGGCATTTTTATAAAGTTTCCTCAATTTACAAATGTAGTTACCAGACCAAAGAGAAATGGTGGATTTATGTGCCAAAACTGTTGGAACTACAAGGAGCCAAGGACAAGACCAATCTTATTTTGCAGACATTCCTTATCTTGTGCACTGGAGTTTTAGAGCAGTGCTTCCCCTTCCTTCGTCGAAGGGATCAATCATCCACATTCTGGGTTTGATGGAACTTCAAAACCTCGCTTTAACTCTGATTTTGTCTATAAACTCAATTCCAGCCAAAAATTTCAATTCCCGCTGAAAAATGAGTTTTACAAATCACAAACTCCGTGGAACTTCAGTTAAGTCTTTTAAATTACAAACTCTGCAAAACCTCTCCTCATGAAATCCCCTCTTTTTAACTCTGATTCCTTGGAATTTTGAAGAGATAAAAATGATTTCCTCAGTTCACTAAATAGAATTTAAAACAAAAATGTTTGAATTCACAAAGTTTTTGGATTACTCTAAACTGTATAAATTTCAAAGTTTTAAAATCACTAATTTTTACAGTTATTTTAGAATTTCAGTTTTTAACTGTTCGCTAATCATCCGGACACTAATCCCAATACTGTATGTTTAAGCGCCAAATGAAAGCCAGAATTTCAATCCCGACCCCACATTTCTGATATCACTCTGATTCTATAAAAGTATCATATGTCTATGTAGAGAAAGTGTATTGTGGTGAAATGGATATAGGCTTCGAACGAGAAAACGGATAACCGAGTTAAAATTCCAGTTGAATTCGTTGCATTCACTTAAGCGCTAATACTCTTGCGAATCGTATGAATCCGTTGCTTCACCCTTAAATAGCAGAGAAAATTGGGTTCTGTAGCCTTGGTTGGCAACCAATCTACCACAGAAAGTAATGGCAACCTAGTGCGGGAAAATCTTCTGCCCAGTCAGTCATGTCTCGAAAGAGACACGATCGCCCAAGCGTGTATCACGTATGGCACTTAACTGAGAGCAAGTGTGGCCCGATTTAGAGGACGGACAGACAGAATTTGCCGTTTATTAAGATTTCGTTTTATCTGTTAATCTTTAAAATTTATCAACCCTTTCATTTGATAATAGTTGATCGAAAAGCTGATCGCTTAACAACACTTATCTTTTCCTTTTGTTAGCAATCTTTAATATGAGTCCGAATCTTCAGGCTATACTCTTAATGCCTAAGTAACCTTCGAGGTTTTCGCAAAGCTACTGCAATTATTGACCACACTTGTAATCTAGGATTTAGATGATAGAAATCGATTGAAGTGAACCGGTACAGAAAGAATTACTTGTCAACATGAACAATAAATTATGAAAATCAAGAGTGTCTGTCTTTCACCATTTCTTGACACTGAATTTATTCGAAACCCAAAGATTCGTAAAAAGGTATACATCCACCAATTATACAAGAGAATTAGGGAATTCTCACACTTTAGCGAGTATGTACATACAAATTGGCCTTCTTTCTGTCGTTTTGTGAGAGAAAACAAGGTTTAGTAGTCGTGAACTAAGGTGCCTCACTTTTTTCTTCTTTTATGTGCATTGTCCTTTCAGGACGTAAGCGATCATGGCCTTTCACGTCTCCCTATCCCTGGTGGTTCTTAGCACGCTTTCTCCTGTAAAGTCTTGCAGCTCCTGTTCTGTCATCCACCTGCTCAATCCCTTCAATTATTTTATCCGCTGCTTTCCTCTATCTCTTTTTCCCTCTATCTGGCCTGTTAGTATCAGGTTCTCCAAGCCCTCCTTCCTCATTGCATGTCCCAGGAACTTCAGTTGTCTCTTCCTGACGCTCAGTATTAATTTCATTTTCGTTTCCATTCTTTCCAAAACCTCGTCATTGCTCACATATTCGGTCCACGATATCCACAGCATCCTTCTGTAGAACCACATTTCAGCTGCTTTGTTTCCTCTTCATCTTTGTTGATATTGTCTAACATTCACTGCCATATTGAAGAACTGACATTACAGAGCAATGCAGTACTCTTCTTTGTTTCTATCGAAATTTCCTGTGTCTTAATACTTTACTCAGCCTCTGGAACGCGTCTTTCGCCATGCCAATTTGCCTTTGGATCTCTGTGTCGCACCTTCCATCTTCAGTTAGAACACTTCCCAGATATTTAAATTTTCGTACCTGCTTGATTTTAACATCCCTCACCTGTATTTGGCACTTTGGGCTGCTCTTTTTGCTGATGACAATTTTCTTGAAGTTTATTTGTTGTCCTTTCTTGTCACTCTCTTCAGCTATCTTCTGCGGGAGGTACTGCAGTTCCCTTTCCGTGTCTTCAATTATCACTGTGTCGTCTGCGTATCTTATGTTGTTCAGATTGTCGCCTCCAATGACAAATTCTGACATAACATCTAGGGTCTTCAAAATATTCTCACTGTACAAGTTAAATAGACCCGGTGAAAATACACATCCCTGTAGATTCGACAATGACAAGGCTCCTGAGTTACGTATAGTATCCTTAAAGGCAAGGAAAACTGTTTCATCAGGAGTGTTGACGAGTGCTGACAATATCTCCTTGATTCAAAGGTTGAAAGACCTTTCACTGCCTTGGAAGATGCAATATCAGTTACTAGTGGATGGAATCACGTCAAATAGATGTTTAGAAGTGTTGAGTGATGGGTGCTGATTCTTCTTTTCGTGTTCAGTATTTCTTCAGGACATAGACAACCATAAATCTCCACAATTTTCCGATTTTTGTAACTCTTAATAAATATTGTTCATTTTTTGTCTCTCCTGAAACTTGTTTTGTCATGGACACTGGATAGTTTATGCGTTGTTTCCTCTGTCCCTCTACTCTTCACTCTGACCTGTGAGCCTCAAATTTTCCAAGCCTATTTTCTCATAATTTGCCGATAAAATGATTGTAGGTTAAAAATTCTAGGTTAAAAAGAAATTAAGACAAGGTTAAAAAAAGAGTTTAGGTAAAAGAAGGCACTGAATTAAAAAAAGACCCTAAATTAAAGACACATTAATTTAAAAAGACTATGTTAAAAAGATTCTAGATTAAATAGGTATTAAATTCAAAAGATTCTAAGTTAAAAAGAGACTAGATTAAAAAGACTCTCGGTTTAAAAGACACCAGTTTAAAAAGGCGCTTGGTTAAAAAGACACCAGGTGAAAAAAAACTTGGTTAAAAAGACACTAGTTAAAAAATATTTAAGTTAAAAAGACACTTGGCTAAAAAGACTCTCAGTTAAAAAGACACTTGGCTAAAAAGACTCTCGGTTAAAAAGACACTTGGCTAAAAAGACTCTCGGTTAAAAAGACACTAGGCTAAAAAGACTCTCGGTTAAAAAGACACTTGGCTAAAAAGACTCTCGGTTAAAAAGATAATCGGTTAAAAAGACTCTCGGTTAAAAAGACACTTGGCTAAAAAGACTCTCGGTTAAAAAGACACTAGGCTAAAAAGACTCTCGGTTAAAAAGACACTAGGCTAAAAAGACTCTCGGTTAAAAAGACACTTGGCTAAAAAGACTCTCGGTTAAAAAGACACTTGGCTAAAAAGACTCTCGGTTAAAAAGATACTCGGTTAAAAAGACTCTCGGTTAAAAATACACCCGGTGAAAAAAAGGCTTGGTAAAAAAAGACACTAGTTTTAAAAAAAAAGTCTAGGTTAAAAAGACACTATGCTAAAGAGGTACTTGGTTAAAAAGACACTAGTTTAAAAAATATTTAAGTTAAAAAGACACTTGGCTAAAAAGACTCTCAGTTAAAAAGACACTTGGCTAAAAAGACTCTCGGTTAAAAAGACACTTGGCTAAAAGACTCTCGGTTAAAAAGACACTAGGCTAAAAAGACTCTCGGTTAAAAAGACACTTGGCTAAAAAGACTCTCGGTTAAAAAGATACTCGGTTAAAAAGACTCTCGGTTAAAAATACACCCGGTGAAAAAAAGGCTTGTTAAAAAAAGACACTAGTTTTTTAAAAAAAAGTCTAGGTTAAAAAGACACTATGCTAAAGAGGTACTTTGTTAAAAAGACACTAGTTTAAAAAATATTTAAGTTAAAAAGACACTTGGCTAAAAAGACTCTCAGTTAAAAAGACACTTGGCTAAAAAGACTCTCGGTTAAAAAGACTCTTGGCTAAAAAGACTCTCGGTTAAAAAGACACTTGGCTAAAAGACTCTCGGTTAAAAAGACACTAAGCTAAAAAGACTCTCAGTTAAAAAGACACTAGGCTAAAAAGACTCTCGGTTAAAAAGACACTTGGCTAAAAAGACTCTCGCTTAAAAAGACACTTGGCTAAAAAGACTCTCGGTTAAAAAGACACTTGGCTAAAAAGACTCTCGGTTAAAAAGATACTCGGTTAAAAAGACACTCGGTTAAAAAGACACCCGGTGAAAAAAAGGCTTGGTAAAAAAAGACACTAGTTTTAAAAAAAAAAGTTTAGGTTAAAAAGACACTATGCTAAAGAGGTACTTGGTTAAAAAGACACTAGTTTAAAAAATATTTAAGTTAAAAAGACACTTGGCTAAAAAGACTCTCGGTTAAAAAGACTCTTGGCTAAAAAGACTCTCGGTTAAAAAGACACTAGGCTAAAAAGACTCTCGGTTAAAAAGACACTTGGCTAAAAAGACTCTCGGTTAAAAAGATAATCGGTTAAAAAGACTCTCGGTTAAAAAGACACTTGGCTAAAAAGACTCTCGGTTAAAAAGAAACCCGGTGAAAAAAAGCTTGGTAAAAAAAGACACTAGTTTAAAAAAAAAGTCTAGGTTAAAAAGACACTATGCTAAAGAGGCACTTGGTTAAAAAAATTGTGTTAAAAAGACACTAATTTAAAAAAGACTATATTAAAAGAAACGTGGTTAAAATGACTCTTTGTTAAAAAGACACTAGTTTAAAATGTCTCTAGTTTAAGAGGAAGTTAGATTAAAAATACATTAGCTTAAAAAGTGTTTCAAATGAAAATGATGGTATCTTTGTAACTTACTTTAAAAAGAAATAAGTTAAAGTGATAACATCATTTACTTTTTTAAAAAACAAGAAGACTCTTTGTAAAAATTAATGCAAAATCTGGCAATATTGAGTTATATTCTTTATTTATTTATTTTTCTTTGGCACAGTCAACATCTGCTTTCTTAGACGGATTCGTCTACTGCACCAAATTCCGTGCAACAACTGTTTTGTTCAATTTCCCCTTTGCTATAAAAAAATAAGTCAGAAAACAATGGACTTTCTGTCTGTAGACAAACGGAAAAGAAGAGTCCCATGTGAATGGCCGCTTTTGTTTTTTTGTTTTGTTTTTTTTTTTGTTTTTTTTTTTGTAACTAATTTCAGGATCGCCTCACTGCCATCTGAATTCATTTGTATTAGGGTTTTCGGAAACTAATGACGTATTCACGCTATGAATTAATAGTCTGGGATGTTTGCACTCTCAGGACCATAAAGCAAATGACCATATGTTCCGGCAGAAAACCAAAAATTAATTAAATATCAAATTCCTGTTCGCGAGCCTACGCGAATTTTATTTATCATCCAATGGGAATCCCAGAATTAAATACGAGTGTGAATTCCTAAATGACCTGCTGGGACCCACAAAGACGAAATAAAAAGCCGACACAGAAAACATCGCCAGAGTGGAGAAAGTGCGAGCATAATTAGCACGTCCCTAGACCTCGTCAAGTGATCCACTATGCTCGCTTCGCCTTTCCCTTCTTCTTCCCTGTCCCCTGAGCAAAGGAGCGGAAACATCAAAGACATTCCTAACTGACAACGCTCACACATACATACCCACAAACTCTCTTAAGCATTTACTGCTACGAGCATTTTAACGTCCTTTAGACCCATCCTAAAGACATTACTTTATTTGTAATAATTGATATATGTGTATATATAAAATGTTGTTTCTATACTCAATTTGATTTTCTTATTTGATAACCCCTTTTATAACTTATAGTGGATTATCTACCAAAGAGGCCAAAGTCAGTTAATCTGCTTCAACTCGCAACTACGTTTCACTAGAACGGATGACCCACTATAAGTCAACCAACCAAGGCGGAACCAAAATTGAAAGGTAATAACCCGCGTCTAGACAGTGTTTGGTTTGTAATGCACTACAGAGTTTAACGCTATTTTGGAATATGACTTAAAAAAGCAACATATACTCTACTGCTTACTGTATGAATTCGTAAAGGATAGCAATGCAACAGAAGAGTTTAAAAACATTTGCGCAGTGTATATGTATGGACTAAAGGCTCGTATATGCCAGGTGTGGGTTTTAAAATATTGATTGTGACATATCGAACAAGTCTCTCTCTTGAAGTTGGTTCAGTGTGAATGAAAAACTTCTGAAATACACGACTAAACTGAATCCACGTCAAAGTACCAAAGTTGTTGGCAAAAAAGTATATTTCATGTACACCTAACCATGAGTCTGGAAAATTAGGCAAGAGGAAATTTGGATTCCTTAATTAGCGATTTAATATCAAATACAATTATATTTGAGAGCAGAAAAAAACGGTCTACCATCTGCAGTGGTTTTTTAACCAGGAACGCCAACCTTTCAGTTATAATATTTCATTATATAGTCGTTTATCACCGCTTGATGCTAATTGAAGTTTCATGGGCGTGGCAATCATCAGTCGTCTTGATGATTGCCACTCGCATGAAACATTAAGTAGCATCGAACAGTGAGGAACAACATAATTTTTATTCATATATTTCTTAACTATTTACCTCAAGTACTGGTTTTACACAGAGCACTCACTGACCATTATATATATATATATATATATATGTGTGTGTGTGTGTGTGTGTGTGTGTGTGTGTGTGTGTGTGTGTGTGTGTATACTACAATTATCCGATGTACAAATGACCGACAATGACCACAGTTCTGTTGTAGAAAACTGTGAATTCTGTAGCATTACTACGTCGAGTTCTCAACGAACTTTCTCTCGATAAACCCTTCTTGGATACGCCGTCAACATCTTTATATATGACAAAAAATTACAAACCCTTAAAAACGGAGAGGATAATCCAAAAATTTTATCTAATATAAAATATTAAATAGATCAAAATAGAGAGCTCAGTGTATATTATTCAGAGCAATATGAAATATTGAGAGGAAAATTCAGCACATAATTAAATGACTATAAATTCAAAATTTCTTTCGGCAGTTGTAAAAATTATAAACTGCTTTATGAGACCGCTAATATCAAATATTACATTTCCCTAAAAATATTTTTAAAAAATTGTACATAAAGGTACTAGGTTAGGTGAGGGAAGGAAGTCTATACATTTAAACAGGAAGTGTCACAAAATTAAGAATACATACACTCCAGATCAAAAATTTAAGACCACTTAAAAATCTTTAAAAAGAAATTTTTTTTATGGATAGATTTTAAACTCCTCCCACTTAAGGTTACCAATACCACAATCTAAAAGGTTATGGAAACAAAAAGCTACATTCCAAACATTTTATTTAGAAATTTACATTTTTATAAAATGAGGCGATTTACACATGATCAAAATTATAAAACCAGGGGTATAAATTGTTAGATCTATGGCAATTCCAACGTCTATCTTTTCTTTATCCTCGCTCTCCTCTTTCTTTGGAGTTCTTTTTCGAATGAGCATTTTTTCGCATATAACCGTTACAAATGTCTGTTCTAATATGGACGTGGGAGCGTCTATGTAAAATTAAATAAAAGAGAAGAAATCTTTTTTTGGGGGGGGCGATATACTACCTACTGTTGTACCATTTGAATCTGACGGGCCGCAATAATAACATCGAAGCGGTGAAATATGTATTATCCATTGTGATAATCGAAAATCCTTTATATATATATATATATATATATACTAATGCTTGTGTCCCCAGGGCTTTATCTTGTGACCAACTCTTCATTAATGACCTTCCCGACGGCACCAGTTCTCAACGAACAGTCAGTCTGTTATTAAATGGGGCAAAGAATGGCCTCCAAAAGAAAACTGCTTTCTGTTGATCATCTGATAGACCCGTTCCCGCCTTCCATCAGTATGGCTGATGCTAATTCCCAAGAAAGTGACTCGGTGTAACATTCTTAGCTGGCATAAAGTAGAAAGACTATATTGCATCCATTCTTAGTTTTGCTGCTAAGAAATTTTATTCACTGTACCGTGCTGGACAATTTTACTCTCCATCATCTATCTTACATATCTATAAGCCTACCTGTCGTCCATGGCCTTAATATTGCAGCCACATATGATCCGGTGCTCCAGCTATATATTTAGAGGTTCTTGATAAAATCCAAAGAAGAATCAGCAATATTATTGGTCATGGCTTGGCGTCTCGGTTTCAGTTACTTTCTCACCGCCATAAAGTTGACTCCTTCTGCCTTTTCTATAAATGCTTTCATGGTAATTGTCCAGGTGAGCTCTTCGTTCTGGTAGCTAGAATTTTCTGAGATTACATACAACACTAGATTAGCAACAAGGTCTCATCAATTTGCAATTAAATTGACTGGAATAAACTGTAAGTTCGTGCTAACAGTTACTTTTCTCGCACCTTTCTCTTGTGGAACTTTCTTCCGGCTCTATGCTTTAGGGACAATTTTGAAATGTCAATCGCTAGCTACTGTCCTCCTGATAACTCTTCCATTATTCTCGATCCTTAATAATTCTTCCACACTCAATAACCCTTTATGTCGTAGTGGCTTTACTGACTTACATAAGATGAATGAATAAAATAGTGGCTGATTGAATCAGCAGACGATAGTTCGAAAAAAGTGAACACCCAACAGAAATGAACTGAATATGCAGAGCTAACAATATGTTAAAGAACAGAACATCCACCTTTTGCTTGCTGCACACGTTTCGACCTCGCAGGACTTTTCTGAGAGAAGAGACCTACGGGATCGAATATATATATATATATATAATACAAGAAATCTAGAGGAGCCACCACCTACCGCGGTTTCACACAACGGTTCTTCAGGGTAAGAGGCTCTTACCCTGAAGAACCGTTGTATGAAGAACCGTTGTGTGAAACCGCGGTAGGTGGTGGCTCGCTTCTAGATTTCTTGTATTGTATTCTCGCTCTACTTTCGTACTTTCGTACTTTCATATCGAGCACTTTATTGTTAAGGTTTCGTCTTGGGTTTTTTTTTCTTTCTAACGGGCACTAGACGTATTGTTCTTGTGCGCTGTTTGTTTGTTTGTTTGTTTCTTTCTTTCTTTTCTCCCCCCATTATTTAACCCACGAAGTAGTTCTCGCTGGGTTACAAGACGGTTTAAATTACTGTTAAGTTAGCACTATTTTCAGAAGTTCAGTCGGTTGTTGTTAGTGTTGCCTTGCTATGTTTAAGTTCATTACATATATATATATATATGTGTGTGTGTGTGTGTGTGTGTGTGTGTGTGTGTGTGTGTGTAGTCGGATGAAACGTGTGAAAAATATATCTTTTCCACTTTGTCATAAAATTCTATGTATAAAGATATATATATTTGCTTCATATATAGCAAAATAAAAAAAAGAAGAGGATTGGTAAATAGTTCAAAAGTATCCTAGTAATATGGGTTAAATATGAAAATTAATCCAACAGAGATCTCGTTTAAATTTAACTTACAGAGCAGTTAATTGTTTGTTTCATCTGTAAATTCCGATTAAATTTAGGAGGATAGCTATTTCAGTTAGCAAGTGTCGTCACCTGAGTAGATTTACACTCCCTTAATTATTTTCTTCTATATTTTTATAATATGTTTTGCCTTTTACAAAGATGGGAATTTAAATTTGGAAAACCTGAAAAGTTTTTCCTACCCTCTATCCCTGACCCTTTGAGAAAATTACCTGCCTTCCACTCCAAAAGGAAGATTACTTCTATTTCTCCTCTCTCTGACCTTTTATTACCCGACATTCTTCACCTCTTCCTTTACTAAACTTTGCTTGCGGTACAAGAATTTTCTTCATTTTACGGTCGACTGGAGTTGACAATGCATGTCTCTAACAGGCATGTTGAAACAGCTATCCTCCTAGATAAAATCTGAATTTATAAATGAAATAAATGAACATATAAGTCCCAGATCGCTCTAACTAAATATTTCTTGGAATTAAAAGATCGAATAGAAGACAAAACCACAAACTCCTATCAGCTTAGAAATAGATATTACCTATGCTTAGATAAAAAAAATGAAAATAATCAAATTTTATGGTAATAACCAGCTTGTAAACAAACGAAATGAAGTGATTTTTTAAATGTCGTCATAGGAATAAATTTAAATTACCGTTTTTGTAGGATTAATATATTTTTCTTTACCAGTAATTGTCTAACAAATTCAGGTGTTATTTATCTCTCTGTTGCAAATCTGATTCTATATATTTATTTTATTTATTTTCTTTCTTATTATTTTTCATGAATTTATATTATTATTATTATTATTATATTCATCTATACATATCGTTTTTTACACTTAAATCTTTTGAAAATTTCTTTGTTTTTGTGATGTTAACGACTTGTGACTGTATTTTTGATTTCACTATATTGCTTCCTTTGTTTTTATCTGATTTTTTTTTTAATCGGATCACCCCGAGCAAGGCGGTAACACCACTGATGTGCAGGGAGCTACATAAGAGTAAAAAGTTAGTTAGGGGAGAGTGAAGAAAAAGAGGAACCAATTAGAAAGGAGCAAGAGAATGATGGGAATACAGGTGTGATGACAGTTGCAAAGGTGGAGAGAAAGGAAAGGATATACAGGGCGGTGAAGAAAGGACTATAGTCAAGTGGTTAAGAGAAGAGTATTGAAATTTTTATTAATCTTTTTTCTTATTAGTGTAAAATATCTTCTCTTGAGCATATTTTTTATTCTTTTTTGGATTTTTTTATTCTTAAAAAATCTTTGAAGAAAGTTTTAAATTTTTTTTAAATTTTTGTGTTAGCTATTTATTTGTGCTGTAAGTATATTATCTATCCAATTTTCTCTTTCCATTTTTTTTCTCTTTCTCTTCCTCTTATTTTATTTTCCTGTATAATTTTTGTGTTATTATTGTGTGCTTATATGGCCTTTTATAAGTTTATGGCTGTATGCTTATTTTGTGTATGTCTATATGCATCTTCTTTTGTGTGTCTGTATATATTTCGGTGCTATCATTCGTGTTTGTAAATAAATAAAATTTCCACATATCACATTTTATATATATGAGTCATTGGCTTAAATTTATACCTTTCCAACTCACATTGAAGAAAATACTTTCAAACAAGATCTTGTGATCTTGACTTGCATTCTGAGCTGTTATACCTTGAAACAATAGATATTTGTAACGAAATCCCAGTACTGACTTCGTTAGAATGTTACTGCTTTCAATGGCTGACCTCACTTATGCTACGGAAACTAAACTGAATTTCATTTTCAACACCACAACAGTTCTATCTAAACTTATTTATAAATGAAACTTTGTCTGTGTGTGTGTGTGTGTGTCTGTATGTGTGTGTGTCCGTTACCTATAGACTCCGAAACGGCTGAACAGATTTTCTTGAAAATTTACACAGTTGTACTATAAGCGTCTCCGAGTGTTCTTAGCTAGGTTTTGTGTCGAGGTACCCCCGATAAATATCGAAAATCGATAATCGAAAAAATCGGGTTATAGAAGGAATGGTCCGATTTTAATCAAATTTGATACACTCATAGACAAAGACATAAGAAACGATATTCAGAAGCTTCAAGGTTGCAGTTCTTACAATAGTGCAGAAAATTTGATATCGATACCAGGAAATCAAAATTTGACTTACATCCATTCATTTTTTTTTCAGTCTACGGTTTCGCTTTAACTGGAAACGACTATGGCCTTTTTAGTTTTTCATGCCAACGTCCAAAGTGTCTGAGCTCCAGGACCATGGATTAGTTTTAAAGCTTTCATTACACCCGAGCAACGCCGGGCTATACTGCTAGTTTTCATATAATTTAGCAGAACATTTTTAAAGCCAAAAAAGACATCTGCTAAGCATTATTAGAATTCATTTCGTCCACAATGTTTCGACAACAACAATGATAATGTTCTTCAGCACAAAACCATTTCAAAATCATTTCACCCCAAGCAAGGCAATAAATCCACTAAGACTTTTACTGGGAGTGAAATAAACTGAAAAAAATGTTATTGTGTAGAAAGATCAATAAAAATAAAAAGATGTAAAAAATAGAAAATGACAATTGAAGTTGCTTTGAAATTATTAAATTGTATAGTTGACAGGAAAGCAAGAAGAGAGTTCCAAATGCGAGAATTACGAGAGAATAAATGGTTACCATAGATTCTTAGATCTAGCAATTTTAACAGCAAAATTATCAAACAAATTGTAAATCAAATCGGTCAGTTAAGTGCTATACGTGATACACACTTGGGAGATCATGTCTCTTCCGAGACATAACTGATTGGGCAGAAGATTTCCCCGCTGTAGTTTGCCATTATTTTTGCGGTAGGCTAATTGTCAACCAAGGCCGTAGAACCCAGTATGTCCTGCTATTTAACCCATAGCTAGAGGGAGAAGCGATGAATTAATACCTTTTCCAAGAGTATCTGCGTGTAAGTGAATGCAATGAATTTGACTGGAATTCGAATTAAGCTTAAATTCATAAAGTTTAGGTACTAAATAAGAGAGCTCATTGAATAATATTTATCAAAATAATTATATAAAAGACAGAGAAGGCACGTTAAGGTGGTGGGTGGAATTGACAGAAGCCGAGTTCCAAAGTTAGAACCGATAACACTGACTATTCTTCTGTGGGTTTTGTCAACAATATATAGATCCGTAGCAGAAACATCAGACGAGATGCGGCTAAAATATTCAATACAAGGACAAAAATTTGGCCAGGATTTTTTTTCTTTTTGTTGTTTCGTTTAGCCAATGTAACATACATAGCTGTTGCCTTTTATAATTCTCTTTTTCTTTTTTGCTTTGTGAATTTTGTATAATTTAATTTTGGCAAAATTCTCAACACATTTCCCTGCCACGGGAACCGTTACTTAAGCGAATATGTATTGAACATATCATGATCTATGATTCTTCCGCGATAACTGTTATATTATACAAGTAGGCCCATGCCGTCAAAAATGACGGCAAAATATATATTGATGTACCTACGATTGAGTATCTTACATTATGACATAAGAAAAAATATATTCCAACCTGGGAGTGACAGAAGGGATATATATATATATATATATATATATGAAATGATTTGCTTGAACATTATATTTGAACGAAACACGTATTCTGTTTATAATCAAACAGTATTATTTATTTATTTCTACCTGTCTGATTAATTAGGATAATTTTTTTTATTACTAAATCAGTGTCATTTGGCAGGATTCGAACCTGCGACCCCTGTCCACGTAGGAGAAGCCAGCATGTGATCTGGAGCGTCTTAGACCTCCCGATCACGAATGATGATCAGTTTAAACCAGGTCAAATCATATATATATATATATATATATATATATATATATATATATATATATATATATATATATATATATATATATCCAAGTGAATAAGAAACGAAAATAATATTAACAACGTTCAAAACATTAATTTAAAACAGTGTTCAGTATAAAAATAGAGCTATGAACTTTTATTATAAATTGTAGTTTAGAAAATGTACAAATTACAAACTACTACAAAGTGTACATTTTGTTTCGACATTGAAAGGACAATGTCTCATCAGGTGTTGTGAAGGGAAATGGAAAATTATTTTCCTTATATTGATAATTTTTTTGTGAGAGGTAAGTGGAGTAGAGAAGATGGGAAATCAGAATTGGGGGTTGTAAAATATATTGAAAAAAAAAAGAGAGAGAGAGAGAGAGAGATTTTAAAAGATCTATAGAAATATTTTAATTCGATTCTAAAAGTGTTCCATTGAGACGGGTCGAAGTTAGCAGTAAATAAACCAGTGTTATTCGTGAAATTTTATTGATTTCACTGTTGGATCATGTTATCTCAGTCATCAGAACTATGCGTGAAAAATAATATCAAACATAATCGAACACTATTAAAATTGGTTCGTTACTGGAACACACCTTATATATATATATATATATATATATATATATATACATATGTATATATATAAATATATATATATGTGTATATATATATTACAACGGTCTTTGTTATAATAGAAATTATATATATATATTATTCACTACACGATGATTCGTAATTGTTCCAAAAAAAATAATAATGGACGGTTAAAAGGCAAACACGCGGCTAAAGAATTCATAACTGAAAGTAAAGAAGATGAAATGAGTCGATGCTGCCTCTCTCTTCATGATTGTAACAGGAGGGATATATATAAAAGAATCCAAAGGAGTATCTTGTATATAAAGTGGTAGGATAACTTTCTAAATATATATGTATATAAATACATATAGAGAAAATATATGTAAAAATTAAGACAAACAAGTTATTCCTTGGTTAAGTGGAAATGTGGGCCTATTTCAGACGAACCATCTTCAGTTTTCGTCTTTATTTTACAGAAGATTTTACACAAATGAAATTCACAAACCCCCCCCAAAAAAACAGAAATAAAAATAAAGATCGCTCCCTTAAAAGTGAAAATTTAAGAAAAAAATGCATAATTACATCAGTTAGGCGAATACACACACATGCATACATAAACATGTATACATAAACATATTATATATATATATATATATATATATATAAACATGTACACATACATATAATTAAAGAGCCCGCGTATATATATATATATATATATATATATATATATATATATACACAACTGTCTTTTTCATAATAGAGGATTCCTAAATACTATTAATAACTATTATTAATGACTGAGCTATTTACGTTTATTGTCTGTTCTTAGTAAATTTGTGCTGAAATGAAGTGGGATGTGCAAGTCGTTGTTGAAAGTAATTCAAATCTAAGTTATATAAGAATATGGTTAATGAGCCATGATATGAATCACGCTTAATTTCATTTTTTTTTTTTATTTCGCGCCTGCGCATTGTTTGATTTTTATTTTGTCGATTGTAGAGTGCAGTAGAGACAGTTGGACACCATCTGTGAGAAAAACAATACCATGACGCAATTCGCTCCGCCAGATATTTGGAACCTACATGTTGTACTGCTTGATATTCGCACCAGAATCTCCAGTACAAGCATTTCGGGGTGCTTAGGAGTGAATCTAAAGAGAGTACAGAGGATTGAGAAAGAGCTGGATAATATATCTACTCACATCGAGATGTTGCAAGCGCTCACTTCTGATGGTGACGTTATCCTCCATTTATCTTCCCACTGAGCCTCAGGATCAACACGGAGGCCTACATCAAGGAGGCCTACATCAAGAAGGCCTACATCAAGGAGGCCTACATCAAGTGCCTTGAAGAGGTACCGTTGCCTAGAGAGTAACTTGGAACTTGTGCAGGATAAACATCATTGTTAAAAAAAAATGGTGAATTTTGGGTTTAAATTTTCCCAGTAGAATGCTCGATCTATGTTAATATCATTTATCACTAGATTAAGTGCATTGACATGGAAGGCTATCATGCTGAACAGTGCTTATTTGTTACAGGTAATCGTGCCTTTGTACGCAATATATGAGCACATAGGCATGTTTGTATCGATGTTTTAGCGTATGGTGTGCTTGTATGTACATGCCAGTATTCAATAATATCGTGAACTGATCTTTCGTTAGAGACTAAGCCTTTTATAGCAAAGCAACAAATCTTTTCAAATAAACAAATCGTTTGGGTCAATTCTATATCACATCACTTTCATTAAATGGTAAGTGCAATATTGGCTATTGTATAAGACATTTTAATGACTCAACTAAACAAATTCAGTGCCTAGGCAACATTGTTCATTACAAAATATGCCAGTATTCACAGTGAAATCGGGGAAAATATTTTATATATGCCAAACTGCACTTCTCCCTAGTACCCTATTAGTGTTAAATTTTCTTATATATATATATATATATATATATATATATATATATATATATATATATATATAAACATTTTCTCATATATATATATATATATATATATATATATATAGTTATTATAAGTTGTATTTTAGAACGCGTACAAATTACAATTCACTACAAAATGTACACTTTTGGAGTAAATTATAATTTGTACATGTTCTAAACTATAAGTTATAATAAATATTCATTGGTCTATTTTTATATTGAGCACTGTTTTAAATTAATGTTTTAGACGTTGTTAATACTTTCTTCGTTCTTTATTCACTTGTATATATATATATATATATATATATATATATATATATATATATATATATATATATCAAGAAAGTGAATGAACATGTAGATTAAAACCCACTGTTCAAGCATTTACTTTTATAAAGAGTGCTCGATACAGAGTAGACCTTAATATTTAATAGTTTTTAGAATGGTTTTATAAACCATTGTAACAATTATTACACACACACACACACACACACATATATATATATATATATATATATATATATATATCATAAAAGATAAAAAATGCTACAGAAAAAATCGATCCAATAAATCCTCAAAGGAAAGTCTATCACTAAAGCCTACAACAATAACCTTACTTAACACAATAACCTTACTTAAATACAAATGGCTCCCAAAATTGAAAAAGAATCAAAATTCATATTCAAAATCAAGATTATAAATATACTACTTCAGAATAATTATATCATACACAAAAATAAACTGTGAGCACACGTAAGATCTAACCCTACAATCACACTAAAAAGTACTGGAAATTTGAATAGAGATTTTTTTATTATTATAAAAGATAAAAAATGCTATAGAAAAAATCGATGTAATAAATACTTAAAGCAAGATCTAATGCCCGCAAAAATATCTAAATAAATAAAATATACAAAAAATTAAAAGAAATAAATAGGATTCCAAACGATAATTTATAAAAAAAAGAAATATAAAAAAAATTAAAAGAAAAAAACCGACCCTCTAAACTTAAAATTAAAATTAACCATACAACTTTATACAAAAAACTGATAAAACGCCAATTTGCATTTACTTCCTAAAAAATACAAATTTAGATTTCTTGAAATAACTTCACCTAAATAAAAAAAATACTCCAAACTTGAGTATAAAATACTAAAAAAATAAATTTAAAAAAAAACCCTATAAAATAAAAAAATATTCCATACCGAAAAAATCAAAATTGGAAAGAAAAACACCCCACCCCTATCACGTCTATCTAAGAAACCCCAAAGTGAAAACCTAGACACAGGATCAAAGTGAATACATGAATTAGGTCCACTAACAGGAGACATCAATCAATTAGACGATAGCCAACCATAAAAATGACAACTCAACACGGCTGCCCTCTTAGAAACTCTAACCAAAAGATATACCCGACCGACCGATAAAACGTACATTCCAACAGATAATACAATTAATCAACAATTTCAAACTTACGCACCAGATTCTTCAAAAGTCTATAACGGTCAAAACGAGAAATACATTCACTTAATTACCAATAACCCCAACCAGCCCCCACAACAACAACGAACCAAATATAAACAGAGAATGACTCCAAACCTTTACTTCTCCCGATAATGTGTTTGAAGTCCAAACAGTCATATGATTGTAGAGAAGAGGACATATATAGAAGAAATTATGTACATGTTCTAAAACATAATTTATAATAAATATTCACAGCTCTATACATCATATATCGAGCACTGTTTTAAATTAAGTGTTTATGGTAATATCGATACGTTATTTTAAACAAGGCCTCAAAGACACTGAATTTGCTGACAAATCATTATCGAATTATTTCTAGCCGTTGTTGTAAGAGTGTTTAATATTCAAAGTTTCCTATCTTGGTTTTTAATCAAGAAGACGGCGTTAGTATTTTTCATTTTTCTAAGTTTCTAGTAAGTATCTCGTTTTCCAACGATATCAGTGTATTTATATTGGTTTCTGATTACTGACTAGTTACCACAGCACATGATAACATATTTTCTTTTTTGGACATAAAGTGTGTAACAGCTATTTGAATGTTCTATATATACAAAGGCTTTAGATTATTTTATTAGTCATTATCAAGGAGGTTTTAGACCAATCTGTAGATTGTTTATTTATGTGTATCTATAGTGATCGGAATGTTTTGTTCTCTTATTTCTTTTCTTTTTATTTTTCCAAAAACATTTAGCACACTGTGGTAGTGTTCATAGATGATATTTTAGAGCGATGACTTTTTCATTTTTATAATGTGTTTTCGTTATTCGTATATATTCAGTTAAAAAAAAACATCCATAACACAAAATAGCATTGTGGACAGGCTACATGATTTACATAGCTTGACTTTTCTGCTTAATTTTAACTCAGATATTCAATTTATTACAAGAAAAGACTTTATATAACAGTACTGAATACTGAAAACAAAAGATTGCTAAACATACTTGGATAGAGAACAGCCTTGGTGATATTTGTTAGTTTGTCATTTCAGAATATAGACGATCGTAACTCTTATTTTCTTTATTATCTTTGCCTTAAAATGCATTTTTCCGTTGCTTTATTCGTAACTCAATTTTTCGATCGATATACTGATTCCTGTCCAAAAATAGTTAACCCTGCTCTTTAACCCATGGATCTTGGAGAAGCGATGCAGCCATACCTTTTAGAATAGCATTTGTGCATAAAAATTATTCTTCTCGCCAGAATCCACATATCTTACATATTTATAGATCTACCATTTTCCCTTGGTTTAGATATCTGCTCTAATGCTCCGGCTATATATTTAGAGATTCTTGATAAAATCCAAAGAATCTGCAAATGTTATTGATCTTGACCTGGCAACTCAGCTTCAGTCAATTTCGCATTTTTTTCAAAGTTTTTCATAATGAGCACTTCATATTTGTTAAGAAAAGTGAAATGTCGTAAGAAGCTGGACACAAATTTTTCGCGGGCGACTCAGAAATTTCTGTTTTCTAAATTCCTGCTTAAGATTTTAGGCTGTTGTTATTTTGTCTTTGTTGTATCGCCGAGGTGGTTGCATGATACCAGATGTTTTGTGTTGAAGTATTTACAGCCCAATATCCGTAATAATGGATATTAAGTACAAACAAGACAAACACAGATAAAACAGAACAACAATAATTAAAAAGATGAGAGAGGTTAAGTTGTTAAAGTCCAATAATAGTCATCAATGACACTGAATTATTTACGACCTGTCCACATGGGTAGATGCGGCATAAGTTCAGTTAACCTGAGCAAAACCGAGCCCGTAAGCTCGGACAAAAATTATTGTCTGCTTTTCCCCAGACAACACTCTACACTTCGGCGGAAACTCGTCTAGGTTCTGCTCCGCCCGAAGGCAGAGATTACGACAAAGTGAGCGAGTGATGCACGCAGTCGATCCTCTCAGACTGCCAATGAGTGCCCCAGTTATTTACGACTTTCTCCACGTGGACAGAAGGCCGAGGTAGATGCGGTACAAGGCAAATTAGCATGCGTAAAACCGATCCTCTAAGTTCGGATAAAATTCTTGTCTGCTTTTTCCCCAGGCGAGACTCTACACTTTGGCGGAAACTCGTCTGGGTTCCTCTCCGCTCGAAGGCAGAGACTCCGACAAAGTGAACGACTGGCGCATGCAGTCAATCCACTCAGACTGTCAATGAAATCCTGGCTGCTATTAATCTTTATTTATATAGCTAATTCGGCCCACAGGCCATTACATCTTTGAGAGTGCTAGAGGTGTGTCAGCTGCTCTACAACAGTTTTGTACTACAAACAACATAAGTACTCGTAATAAAACTAGACATATACTACCTACCAACTCATTATTTAGTTGTCCCTCCCAGTAAGGGCAACATGTGACACATGGTCAGTTTAACTGGGATTTCCGGGCCATTTGGCCCGGCCAAAAAATGTCTGTCTATTTTTACCCAGTCGTGCCTCTACCCTTCGGCGGAACCACGACTGGGTTATTGCTCTCTGCTCGGAAGCAGAGAGCGCCCTCTACCAGAAGGCAGAGGGCTGACAGTGTCATAGTTGCAGAGGCAAATGCCAACTGACAACCCAACTCTATTAGAACTAGAACTGAAAAAAAGTTACTTTGATTTAATAGAAAATTTGCTACAAGTACCCTTTAATATCACCAACGTGTTCCATCGGTGGGTAATTATAACAAACATCTGTCAACAAAGATGGGGACAACAGTTCTAACAATGTAAATAGTGTTTTAACAAACGTTTACGTTTATATCCGCCCCTTCACACACACTATATGTATATATATATATATATATATATATATATATATATATATATATATATATATATTTGGGATAAATAATATAATATATAAATTATTATATATAAAGAACAAATTTTGAGGTAAGATGAATGACAAAGTGTAAAAGATTTTCGTGTCGTGTTTCGCCCTTTACCAAACCTAGTCCGATGTAGTCTTATACATGATATATCACACGCTAAAAGTCTGCTTCCTTCTACCAAGCGCCCATAGCTCAGAGGTAGAATCGCCGCCTGACGCCAATTCAGTCGGGTTGCAATCCTGGGTAAAAAAAAACAATCGTTTGTCTAACCGTACTGATGAGCTGTGATACAGAGAAACATATATGCCTGCGGATGACTATATATACATATATATATATATAATTGCATCGATTAGAACATTACTTTAATCTAGGTACCGTCACTAATTCGATGAAAAATACAGTATGAAGAAAAAAAGACCCTAAACTTAATAAAAATAAAGTTTTACCATCAAAATGTTTATGCTACTAATAACAGGAAATATCAAAGGTTTTTTAATTATTTTTAACATTTTTAATTCTTTCTAGCACGATCGAAATTTTGTTAAAATTTTTTTTTTTTTTCGTCAGCGAGTAACCAAATTTTTTCCTGAACTTACTATGGGTATTACTTTTTTCCGGTGAAAAACACATTAATTTGGAAATTCTTGCAAAAATAAAATATTTTTCAGATTTTAATGAAACTTTCAAAACTTATTTACAAATGAATGAAATTATTTTTGAAGCTGAGATTCCAATCAATATAATTTCTATTTGAAATGCACCAGAGCAGGTAGCTCCACTGATTTTCGATGCATAAGTTTTAAATTTAATTTTTAAAAATAAAGCACTTTTTCTTGAAACTTTAATTTTAGCTTATTTGAAAACTAAATGATTAAATTTACTATTTCCAGTAAGCAAGAGATTTTTTTAAATTTTCACTTTTTCGGCCATCTTTTGGGCGATCAACATATTTGTAAACAAAAGTTAATTCTAGGTTTTAAAAATCTTGCAGAAATAAAATATACATCTATCACTCGTTATTTTTGAAAAATTAGCAAATTTAAAGTTAAATAAATCTGATTTGAAACAAATATTACTTGTTTATGGCATGAAATTTAGAATAAAAGTATTTCTTAATCAGAAAAGTCTGACTCGTTTACCTTTGAAGTAGGCGATGATAACTCTCTGTCGTCAATCAGTTTAAACATCGGTGATTAAAAATTGACATAACCCAATTTCGTTAAGGTGAACAATCCTTGAAGCATGTGACCTTTTAATGATCAGTATCTTATAAGTTTCCATAGTAAAAGAAGATGGGCAGTTTAGCATAAAATAGAAATTATTTTTAAAATTTTAATTCTAAATGATCTGTATTAAGGTTTTGAATTTTCGATTTCTAAATAAGTTCTTTATTTAAAAAATTAATAACTGAAGATACTGGAAAAATTTTAAAAGATGCTTGAAACTTAAATCAGCAATAAAAAAAATGAAAACAATTCTTATAAAAATGCATTATTCATCGAATTTATTTTCTTCAGAATATGATATTCTTAAATTATATTATTTATAAAATCAATTAGAAATTTATTTGAAATTAAAAATGGCATAGATTAATTAATGCATTTTTATTTTACTATTTAGAGCGGATTTTCGGAAAAATGGTCTCGTAAATAAAAAACATTACATGATTAACATTCCTAATCAGTTCTGCATTTAACTAATAAAAAAGAGGTTGTATAGATAATGTATTTTGGAAGTTTTATGCAATTAATTGAAGGTGGGTAACAGATGTGCAAAAAATATTTTTACTAAGATTTTCTAAAAATAAAAAATGTGTGAATATTTTCATTTATTTGTGAATAACTCCTGAAAGTTTCATTAAAATCAAACTATTAATTGATTTTTGCAAGAATTTTTAAAATGAATGTGTCTGACAACGCCAAAAAACGATTTACGTTTTCCTTTGTAGTAACATTGCGTAAACATGGCGTGAATCGCTGACAGAAAACAAAAAAGAAATTTTAACTGAAATTTCGTACATATTAGAAAGGATTAAAAAATTTTAAGAAATAATGACAACAAAATTTGATCTTTCCTAATAGCATAAACATTTTGATGAGAAAATTTTGTTTTTAGCTTTTAACTTCATGATATGCTGTTTTCTAGGAATTGTGTAGAGGTACATACATCAGAGTATTTTGCTTTCTGGAAATAGTAAATTTAATCATTTAGCTTTCAATTAAAGCTAAACATGAAAGTTTCAAGAAAGCTGTCTCATTTTTTTTAAATTCACTTTAAAACTTCAGTCAGTTAAGTGCCGTGCGCGATACACGCTTGGGCGATCATGTCTCGAAAGAGACATGACTGACTGGGCAGAAGATTATCCCGCAGTAGGTTGCCATTGCTTTCTGCGGTAGACTGGTTGCCGACCAAGGCTATAGAACCCAATCTGTCCTGTTATTTAATCCATAACTGGAGGGAAGAGACGGATTAATACCTTTCCCAAGCGTATTTGCGCGTAAGTGAATGCAAGGAATTCAACTGGAATTCGAACTCGGTTCCCCGATTTCTCGTTCCGAGCCGATATCCACTGCGCCACAACGCACATCCTTTAAAACTTAAGTATCGCAAAATGTCTAGAGGTACCAACTTTATTCTGATAAAGTCGTTGTAGAGAACGAAACACGTTGCATAAATATTTTTCCTTTTTTTTTAGTTCAGTTCAGCTAAAAAAAGGTAATTTAATATTTAACTCGATTTCCCACGAAATTTATAAAAGTTTATAAAAATAGTGTAATAGTCTCCCTACCCTCTTTGCCACCGCTTTTTCGTTAATTTACATTAAAGGACATCTCGCGTTAAGACATGTATCAACTGACTGATTGTTATCGTGTCTCTATGACAACTGAAAGCCTTTGTTTGCTTGTTTCTTTTTCTTTTTTTATTTATTTATTTCTTACACTCTTATTAAATTATCTAACCATATAGTACTAAAATAGAGGGGTGAACAGTTACTTGTGGGGGGTAAGAGAGATTTATTTGCTTTTCAAGGGCAAAAAGCACCGGTTTTAAACATTGAAAATAAACGTTTTCTCTACACATTAAAAAATAATATTTTATATAAAAAATGTTCTTCATTCTTCGAAGCTTAATCATCGGTCAAAAGTAAAAGTTTTAGTTGCTGTTGGGGTAAAGTTATCCGGGGTTTTTTTTTGTTTTGTTTTGTTGTTGTTGTTGCTGTTTAGTTTGTTTTGTTTTTTGTTTGTTTGTTTTTTTGGTGGGGGGTTAACATTCAAAAGCAGGGTGATAATTTCACTACAATCGTTACATGGAGTGAAAGTGAAAGAGAATAAGAAGCCTGAGATTAGGAAGGATTAACGAAAGGACAGAAAAGAAACAGGGTTCAAGAAGACAGAATATGGTGATGGAGGTTATATTTTGTTGTGGAGTAGTTTTCGCACTGAATGTTATAATCGTGCTATGTCGGTTGCTAATCGACTTAACGCACCCAAAATGTTAGGAACTTGGTAATCTTCCACTAAAAGCTGACTCCTTAGTATTCGGCTAACTGCCGACTACTATCAACTGCCTAGTAGTTCTACTGAACTCCAATAAAACTCTAAAGAACTCCTATGAACTTCCCAAGAACTTCTCAATATTTATTGTACGAAAAATACAATTGTGGCACAATGCCGATTTGGCCGGGGTAACTCAGGTTGGTCTTCAGTACCTATCCTATACCTAGCTAATCCGACTCACGACCCAAACATACTTTACAATTTTCTCATCCACTACAAGAACCTGTCCATCATCATTCAATCCTTCATACACCAAAATACCTCAAACTTACCAGGGACCTAAAAAAACCCAAAAGAGTATAAAAATTTCATAGTGAATAATAGATACAAAAATATATTTAAAAATATATCATGAAATGATATTTGGGGAGGGGCATGACATAAATTCCCAAAACAAAAAAAAAATTTTAAACAAAAGATACAAACAGAAATTATGATGTTAGTTGGACGGACCCAACCAATCCACAAAACAAAGAGGTCGCTGTATTCTGCCCATAGGACAAAATCAAGAGGCACTCTTTCTACAGGGAGTGGAGAGGAGAAAATGAAATTGATGGGGAGAATATAATCTTGACCCAGATGAGATAAAACGGGACAAAAAATAAAAACTGGGGAAATTGGGTATCTTGACCTGGATCATAACAAAAAAAAACAATGCCGGGGACAGGCTAGGACTCACATTCATTCCCATTAACTAGGTACACAAAAAGGAACTACCTTAACCAGGGGAGGGTTCCCCATAACATATTTAAATTTTTATTGTAGTTAGTAGGGAAGCTAGAAATAGGAAGGGCGCACCACATGTGGGAAGTGTGAGAAAAAACTGTTGGAAAAGAAATGGCGGTTACATCTAGCTAATTCAATAGTAAAACAGCGAGACCTAAGTGCCAATCCTAGTAGTACGCTTAAATTCATGTAGTCGGGTTAAAAATGCTCACCAGAACAGTTGCCATGAAAGTGTTTGTTGAAAAGACAGAGGGAAGCCACGTTGTGTCCGTGAGAAAGTGACTGAAGTCGATATTCCGGACCAAGATTGATTATATTACAAATGCTTCTTTGGGTGTTGTCAAGATTCTCGTGATATACAGCAGGAGCCCCAGACCGGATACGGCAGCGCTATACAATACTGGGATGAATGGTAAATTTATAAATTACAAGATGGATTTTTACGAGAAAAAGGTTCTATCACGACTAATCTTTCTTTACAGTAGACGGAGTATATAGTCGTTACACATTATGTCATTTGAAAACTTGAGGACAAGAAAGTGTAGAGTGTTATTCTACTGCAGTTTAGTGTCAGTCATGCGATGACAGACAGAAAAGATTCTCTGATGATTAAATGAAAGAAGTTTTGTTTTGGGGACGTTAAGATTTACATGTCATTTCTTGCCCTAGTAAACCAACGATTGAAAGTCCTTTTCAGGAGTAGTTGCTAGATTTACTTTGTCAGGTCTGTCGGATTTGATACTAAGACAGGAGTAAGGAGTATACTCTGACT
Organism: Ascarosepion bandense; assembly: GCA_037127315.1. Lineage (NCBI taxonomy): Eukaryota > Metazoa > Mollusca > Cephalopoda > Sepiida > Sepiidae > Ascarosepion > Ascarosepion bandense. The sequence continues at coordinate 1,758,000 of JBBBDQ010000414.1, forward strand.
CTCTACAGATTCTTTTTCAACATTATCTATGAATTACTATGACTACTTCACGGTTTGAAATTCAGAGCCTTCCTTCTCTTAGACTGGTTGACATCGAAGTCTAGAGAAACCTATCTATGCTTTTTAAATTATAGCTGATGAGTTTACGCCCTTCCCAGGGGTAACAGTAGTGTCCTCTACACTATCTTCTCTCTTGCCCACTCTCTTGTCATGAAACTATGTGGTGTACCGGTCGCAGCTTTAACACGACAGATATTGCTGCAATGGTTTTATAGATCAATTAGATTCCTTCCAGGTCGAGCTGCCTGCATTACGCCCAAGCAGTTTTGATTTGAGAGTTGTGCTTCTCCTAAACTGGTTAGCAGCCAATGCTAATATGGCAGCACAATCTACGATGCTATTTAGCCCATAGAACAAATGAGAACAAGAAGACCAGGTGGCTTCAAGCCTTTCCTAAGTATTTGTGCGAAAGTAAATGCCACTGAGGTGACCAAAATTTTAACTTAAATCCCTGGTTCCACTTTCTGTGCTGATATATAAGTTATATAATGAAAATATGACTACGAAGACTACAAACTTATAACGATAGCTGAACTGTATTTCTCTTTAATTTCCAAATTAGCCGGAAATGATTGTGTGACACAATGTTTGGGACATCTACACAGAAAAGAAAGGTGTCATTTTTGTCTGGATCTTAAGCGTTTCGTGTTTTATGGCTGATAGATAGAGTCTTTGTAGTCAGGTTTTCTATGTATCAAAACAAAAGAACAAATAATTAAACCATAGCTCTTAATTCCAAGTGACAACAAGTCAGTTACTGAAAAAAAATTTCGCTACTGCTCTATATTAACTGTTGGGTTTAACTTTGAAGTGGTTAGTTTTAGTCTGCCCTTTGCAGGGGACAGACTGTGCCGTGGACAGTACTGATTCCTCCAATTTGTGTCATCGGTCACACGTTCTGATGTTGAGACAGACAGGAAGTTGAGAGAAAAAAGCTAGATGGGAAGAGTTGAGTTGGCAAACTGACATGGCAGAACTTATCACAAATGCCATCTACTTATCAAGCTAGACCGACCTAAGAAAACTCTGAATAAAACTCCTAAATATATTCGAAAAAATATACTTATTTAAAAAAACGGCTAATATTACCATAACCGTCACTGATGTTCATTAAAAACATCCTTCTCGTTAATGATGTCAACCAGTTTAATAAAAAGATATGTTCATTAATTCCTTATTGTCCATGTCTATCTGAATTATTTATTATGTGCTTTATCTCTTATTATCATTATTATTGATTTTCATTATTAGTATTGTAATATGAGTGATGCAAGTGTCATGTGCGTGGCGGGCGCTGGGAAGTTTGTTTTTTTTTATTTAATTGTCACGCTTCACCTTCAGTACTATACGCACTATTGTTATCAAAACAACATAGATTGGTGACTCTACCACTGGTAAACGACAGCAAACATATTCTATATTCTCTGTATTTCTCCATATTCCAGGCGATATATTAATTTATCCAGTTGTTTTCGGTTGAATTCTAAAATTAAGTTCGATATAGTGTACATATTTCATGATTCCTACAAAAAGCTTTTCGTGTTTCCCTATAATGATTATAAACAGCTTCAAACAAACAAATCATGTAAATTTTGAAGAAAACAATCTTTCATCAGCTTATAGACTGGCGCTACACAATCATAAAACGCTTTACCAAATTATAAAAAGCACGTCCCTTGAATTCTTCAAACAGCAGGATAACAAAATCAAGTAGTGTATCTAACTGAAAGAGAAAACAGTGATGTTGAATTTACACATTTGCAACGACGACGGTAAAGAGTTGATTTCTGGATAGGTTGCAGTTTGGCAGGGGAGATGTCACCCCTGAAATAATAATAATGATAATACACGAGAATGTGCCGTAAAACAGAAAAAAAATCGAGTCAAAGTGAGACTGTATTCGAATAACCAACATGTTGATATGCTGTGAAGACTTTGAAATGTTAATGTACAGAAAGTTAATTTAGAAATACAGTTTTCGTGTGCATCTGCTATTCACCTGTAGATCCTTTACAAAATCCAAGGGAGAATCTATAATATGATCGATCCCGACTTGGCAGCTCAGCTGCAGTTTACTCTCTCACCGGCGTAATGTGTCTCTTCTACAAATACTTTCACAGCTTCTGCTTAGCTCAATGGTGCTCCCTAAGTATGAATTTACTCAAGCTACGAGACTAGCAACTAGGCTCCACCCTTTTTCAGTGAAACCAATAAAATATAACCACAACTTCTACTCTACTTCTTTTCTCGCACTTCCCACCTGTGGAATTCCCTTCCGTATACTTGCTTCCCCGTTAGCTACAATCTCCAAGAATTTAAATGTAAAGTCAATAGTCATCTCCTATCTCAGTGACATGCATCCTTTCTCTCATACGCTTTTCTCCGTCCACTCCACTCTCATCACACCAGTATTGCCATCCTTCTCTTACCCTCTTCTTGACACCCTTTATAACCTGTCCCTCTTTCTCATAACTTTACTCCTGCGCACTCGTCGCGGTGAGGCTGTTTTGCTTGGAATAAAATGATTATAAATAAAGTATACAAAGGATATCAGATTACTAATGGAATAGTAATAATTTTAAACTTTTAAAGACACTAAGAATCGAGGTTAAAATCAAGGATGTTCTGATCTAGAACTATTTTTATTTAAGATCTCTACCGTTTACAAAAAGAACGTCAGAATAATTAATAGCAAGGTGAAAAAACAATGTTGTGAACATCGAAAACCATTCGGTGAAAAAGTAAGTTGTATATTCTCAAAGAGCTGAAATTGTACTTTAAAAGTATGTCATGGAGAGGGTTGGCGTGGTCAAACTAAAGGGGAGAAGACAATAATCAAATTGTGTTCTAAGATTACCCGCTTCTATTTAAGTGGGTGTTTGCACGAGCACAGACAGAAGCACCGCGAGACGAGTCGATAAAACGAGACGAGACGAGAAGAAAATAGAAGAGAAAAGTAGGAGAGAAGAGTTGAGGTTCGACCAACTTTGAATGCGGTTGAACTGTGTTGAGAGACATCAGAGAATGAAAGCAAGCGTCTGATATGTGTGTTGCTGATACTGAGGACGAAGAAGTGAAATATCGCCAATAACATCTAAATACCACTACTCCTACTACCACTAATACTATTACTACCGTTACTATTAACGGGAACGTCAAAGGCTGTAATAGTTGCACTAAGAACAAACCAAAAGGAGTTAAACGAAGGCCGCATCTCTACTTTACCGAAATTATTCGAAGTATTTGTGTTTTATTTGATTATTGTTCTTCTACAGGTGACATTCCACTTTTTTGTGCTACAAGAATGTGTGTGTGTGTGTGTGTGTGTGTGTGTGTGTGTGTGTGTGTGTGTGTGTGTGTGTGTGTGTGTGTGTGATATGAAACTTTTTGTCCTTTCAGAATTGCATAGACTTTGTTATATTCATTTTTCTGTTAACCCGATTATCACCCGATGAACACGCAGATGGACCAAACAGGAGTGTTTTGGTTTCTACGATCTGTTAACCGCTCTCCATGATCAAAAAATCACAACGTGGCTGGAGAGTGGCATCGAATTGACACTGGCAACTGTTGACTTGTGTCTAACCTGTAATACTAGACCATACCGGACCAACAGCCGGTCTGGTGGAGTGCGTCGGTCCAATGGGGTGAGGATACGGTGTTACAGCAGAAAGCGAACTTTCGTCCACCAAGATGCTATAAAACAGAAATACTGACCTGAAAACCCTGACCATTGTCTTAAATAGTCTCGTCAAATATAGAGTCTCATATGGACATTATGCATGTTATGCATGGCGTCTAACCCATTCTGAAATTTCTAAACTACCCACATTATTTGTTTAAACATTATTTTTAATGTTTACTCGCATTCGAGCAGGTGCTCTGTTTTTTATGTATAATTAAACAGTATATTTATTTATATCTTCAGGTCTGAATAATCGATAAATCTTGTTCGCGAACTTAGGGGACGCAGGTTCGAATACTAAAAAATATTTCTCGATTATTCAGGCCAGTAGATATAAATAAATATACTATTTAATTATTAAAAATATAATAACAGAGTATCTGCTCAAATACGAGTATCCAATAAAATAATGTTTAACCACAAAAATTAAAAATATGTTGAAGTTAATTCATTTCGTAACGGATTTCGTAAAATTTCGTAAATAAATTATGAGTTTTATGCAAATATTTTCAAAAATACCTGTTTTATTTTTTTATATTTTCAAACTCTTTAAAAGATTAGATAAAGAGCGTTCATCAAATCCTAGACTGATATACGATATATAAATAACAAATATACTTCATGTGTTTGAGTGCCTTTTTCTTTGAACGTGAATTGCTGGATATCATTAGCAAATTATTAGTTAGGAAGAAAACGGGAGATTTTCTTATAAATACAATTTCTCCTTCAAATGTTTCAGTAATAATTATTGCCTCTTTGCAAACACGTATTACTGGTAGAAATACGGAAAAAAAATAACTGTAATTCTCTCTCTCTCTCTCTCTCTCTCTCTCTCTCTCTCTCTCTCTCTCTCTCTCTCTTCCACTTACAAGTAAATAGTAGAATTACCCTGTTAAAGACAATAAAAACAGTCAGTTCAGACTATATGCGTTGTTCTTTTAACGCTACGGGAAGATTTTCTCTAGGTGAAATTATATTTAACTATCAGTATAGTCCGGCGTTGGTCGGGTGTAATGAAAGCTTTAAAACTAATCCATGGTCCTGGAGCTCAGACTCTTTGGACATTGTCACGAAAGACTAAAAAGCAATAGTTGTTTCCAGTTAAAGCGAAACCGTAGACTGAAATAAAAATGAATGGATGTAAGTCAAATTTTGATTTCCTGGTATCGATATCAAATAAGTTTTTTTCGTCGTAAACTGAATTTTGAAGGCTAAATAAGTTCCCTGAGTAAACGGTAACATGGCTGAGACTAAGAACTACAATTATACCTACTTAGAGCCAAACGCGAAGCAAAAACTAAAATAAAAGGGCTGAAAAGAATACAGACATACAGGCTGAAAAGAATACAGACATACATTGCCTTTTATATATATATATATATATATATATATATATATATATATATATTATCGATTTTCTTCACAATTGTAAGAACTGCAGCCTTGAAAATTCTGAATATCGTTTCTTAAGTCTTTGTCTATGAGTGTATTAAATTTGATTAAAATCGAACCACTCCTTCTATAACCCGATTTTTTCGATTATCAATTTTCGATATTTATCGGGGGTACCTTGACACAAAACGTAGCTCCAGGACCATGGATTAGTTTTAAAGCTTTCATTACACCCGAACAACACCGGTCTATACTGCTAGTATTCCATATGTGTCGCAGAGGAAGTTCATGAAATCAAGTGTGTGAGTCACTTCCAGGTAAGTTGAGGTTCACCTTAATCAAATCCCCGTCATCGGCACTTTCTTCTACTTATATTTTCTTTCCCCTCCAACCAACTCTTGCAAAGTCAAACGGTGATATGGAATGTAATTATCAACACGATTATTATAAAGTAACCGATCTGCAAAGATGAAATTAAATTCTTGGATACGACATAAGGCCGATGACAACTGTTAGATAAAATCTTTGTAAGAATGACTGCAAAAACATCTCCTCCCCAAATTTATAGAGAAATCATACAAATACATGTTGGGGTTTCTTCCTAGCTTATAGGATAGGCCACTTCTCAATCCGCCATATTTCTCTTCTTTCTTTTCTTGAAGTCTTGATTGTTAATACTATCCTTACTTTGTACATATTTTGGCCTTATTAATGTTGCCTTGCCTACTTTTGTATTGTGCATATTATTTTCGTTGTATAATTTTTTGTTCTTGCCTTTCTATTGTTTTTGTTTATTGCAAACTTTATCAATTTCGCTTATTGGACATTTCTACCAATTACATTTAACGATGGTCAATTCCTCTAAAGAAAATCTACGAATGAGTATATGTTCAAAAATGGGACTTAAGCCGATTCTCAAGATATTCAAAATGCCTGAATACTTTCGGACGGACTTCATTTTTCAACAATACTATTGGGTTGACCGGAAAGTTCTTGCCTTTATTTTAACGAGAAATTAAAACACAGAACAAAATTGTCATTAAATATTTATTCAACTAAATAGGAACCATTTTGTTGCAAAACCTATCTCCATTTTTCTTTCAACTTAAATATTCCGCTTTTCAGGAATTTTAGTGGTTTCTCAGCGAAAAATTCATCAAGATATTTTTTTATGTTATCCAAAGAATTAATTCTTTCGCCAAACAATGTCTGATGAATATGGCGGGTAACACATACAAGCCAAGCTGTATCAATTTTTGCCAGGTCGCAAAAAAACAAAAACGTGAAATCTGGCATAATCCTGATGGAAAAACAATGTCTTTCTTGTTCATCATTTCTGGTTATTTTTATTGAATTGCTGCATTTAATTCGCCCAGTTTCGGGTCGAGCAGTACTATTCAGGATCAAATGACTGGCTACTTGGTAGAAGTACAGGATTTCTTTCGAATCCAACCAGATGCACAGCCTGGCCTGCTTTTGAGGTGGCTAAGGTTGAGTTATCTTGCTTTCTTCAGAATTTTTTTCGATGAACCTTGTTGTAAACAATCCACTTTTCATCACCTGTTATAAACAGGGGGGATTTTCGTTGCTTTTATACTGAAAATCACAGACAGAAAATGCCTTCCAAAAGATTTTTTCACTCAGATCATGTGGTACCCAAACATCGCAGCGATTCGAATACTTAAGCTTTACTGCGTCCTCATGGATGGTAGATTTTGATTCCTGCTAATACCCAAATTGTGTAATGCGTGTTATTTTCAATCAATGTCCTGTCTTCATCAATAAGGCTACAAACAACTTTGAACTTAGCAACCCACTTCCGTGCAGTTCTTTCAACTAAAGCACCTTCACTTTACACAGTACATATCTTTTGTTGTATGCGAGAAAATGCCCAATATGCAACTTATAATCTTCCGCAAAATTGACACGAATTAAGTAACTTTAAACTTCTTTTCTTAATAGATAGTTTGAAATGGGCTCTAATAGGAAATGTAAGCATATATCGATAAATTTGACGTGTTCTAAGGTGTTGGAATATGAACGACTACAAATCGACAGGAACTTTCCGGACAACACAATAGATCAGGACTTGTCGCTAGATTCGCTGTCGACAAGCAGATAAAATTTCGAATCTAAATTCATAATACTACATTTATTAAAAAATACAGATGGAATCATAAAAATAACTTATATAAAGAAAAAGAGGCCTCAGAGAAAGAGCGCATTTGTTTTTCCTACTCAGCGGACCATATTTCACACTGTACATCTCGCAACAAACAAACGTCCTAAGTTGATAACTTGATCAAACCCACAGATAAAAAAGATCTTCCTAAATGTAAATCTCTCGTCATCCTCAATATGGCTTTGCGGACGCATATATATATATATATATATATATATATATATATATATATATATATATATATATATCCGAGTGAGTATAGAATGACGAGAGAAAAAAGAAAAAAATTTTCCGTCCAAAACATTAATTTAAAACAGTGCTCGATTTATGGTGTATAAAGCAGTGAATATTTATTATAAATTATGTTTTAGAACATGTACATAATTTCTTCTATATATGTCCTCTTCCCTACAATCATATGTTTGTTTCAGTGTTTGGATCAAAACGAGACATTCACTTAATTACCAATAACCCCAACCAACCCCCACAACAACAAACCAAATATAAACAAAGAATGATTCCAAACCTTTATTTCCCCTCAGGAAGTGTTTAAATCCAAACACTGAAACAAACATATGATTGTAGGGAAGAGGACATATATAGAAGAAATTATGTACATGTTCTAAAACATAATTTATAATAAATATATTATATTTATATATATATTGTTCCGGAAATTTAATTTATTTGTTTGAACATTATTTTTAATAGATATTCATATTTGAGTAAATAATCTGTTTTTAATTAAACAGTATATTTATATATATGTGACTCTACCGAGCGGAATATTTTTTGAGAAATTTTGTTATGAAAATAAGTGTCATTTGGCAGGATTCAAATTAAGCCTTATATATATATATATATATATATATATATATATATATATATATATATATATATATATAAGTATAGGGCACGTATGGATCGAATAATATTCCGTATCCAAAGAAACGCTATTCTTAAAAAGTGCTCAATACAAAGTAGAGCGGATAATATTTATTTAGAATTATAACATAAATATATTATAATATCTCTACAAAAGTAGCCATTTTGTAACGACACAGTGTTTTATCAAGTCATGAATTCTATTTCAAGTTGAAGGATTTTAAAATTTAGAAGACTAGCCAAACCTCCTTCAATGAGGTGTTGTTACTGACAGAATGGACCAGTCAAAACAAAGCAATCTCTGATCTGAAGAGTACAAAATCAGACCCTAAAATTTATTTGCCAGGGGCTTTAACAAAAATACTTGAGTAAAATAGAGATCAGCATATGTAACTGCATGTACACATGTAGGAGTGCGGACATACTTGTATGTGGATATAAGTAAGTATAGGTGATTGTGCTAATATGTAGGGTTATCTGAAGATACGTGTTCATGTGCCTGTGAGTGGGCGTATAATGAATTTATGGTCACTAACCATAAATTGAGATAAGGCGAAGACTTTTGCTTTGAAGTATGATATTTGTTTTCTATTTCATTTTCGAGAGATGTTTATTTCGGGAAAGAAATTAATACCGAATGGAAGGAATGTTTTATGAAATGGGCTAATTTAGCTCATAAAATGAATTAATTTTTTTTTATCTATAACCAGTCTAAAAGATGTGTTGAGTTTTCCCTTTAAAAATTAATTATTATATTAGTTTGGATAAAAATCCATTGAGCTCACTATATAAATATGACACTTAACATTTTATATCAGGTAGCTCTAGGCACCTCCACTTTTTCGGCAGAAATTTTTGATACCTAAGTTTAAAATGAATTTTTTAAAATGAAAAAACATTTTTGAAGATTACATTTTAGATTTAATTAATAGCTTAATCATTAAATTTATAATGTTTATTAAGTAAGAGAGTCTGGTGTATTTCAGATAGAAATTATATAGATTGGAATATCACGTTTAATTTCGATTTCTTACATTTTTTAAAAGCGGCCAATTTTTTAATTTTAAGAAATTTGTAAACAAACAAAAATTCATCGATTTTTAAAATATTTCATAAGATTTAACATTTTATTTTAGTAAAATTAGAAAACGGAAAGTTAAATTAATCTGATTTGAAAGAAATATCACTTACCTATAGCATAAAAAAGTAATATGCAGCCAATTATAACGATTGGTCGTGTTCATCTAATCGAACGTTTGAAGGACTGTTGAATGATGAAGCCATGACAGCTACTATCAGTCAGTTAAGTGCCATACGTGAAACACGCTTGGGCGATCATGTCTTGAAAGAGACATGACTGACTGGGCAGAATATTATTCCGCAGTAGGTTGCCATTACTTTCTGCGGTAGACTGGTTGCCAGCCAAGGCTATAGAACTCAATCTGTCCTGTTATTTAACCCATAACTGGCGAATTAATACCTTTCCCAAAGGTATTTGCGCGTAAGTGAATGCAGTGAATTCAACTGGAATTCGAACTCGGCTCCCCGATTTCTCGTTCCGAGCCGATATCCACTGCACCACAACGCACATCCGCTTGGGAGCGATGCCGATTTAGAAACAATGGATTTTCCCGCAAGATACAACTTTCAGGTCATCTGATGTTTTTGAGGAATTTCCTACGGGATTATAACGGAGGAAATGTCAGCCATTCACCAATGATAACAATGCAATAATTATCGTATAACAGAATATTATATTACTTTAGACAATCAAAACAATAAACCCACACACACTTGTCATTTGACGACAGTTCTCTAATTCAATGCTTAGGCTAGGGAAGCTCTTACACATGTAACACGCACTGGTTTTGTTTAAACGTTTAAAGGCTTACAATTCGAGAATAGTGATTCGGAGAGACTACTAATTACGATGTGCGTTGTGTTGTTCTGTAACCTTGGTTGGCAAACAGTCTACCGCAAAAAGTAATGGCAACCTACTGCTAGAAAATCTTCTGTCCAGTCAGTCATGTCTTTTTTCGAGGCATGATCACCCAGGCGTGTATCGAGTATGGCACTTAACTGACTAATTAAGTGATAATTGTTCAAATTCTCCAGATTTGAATGGATGAGAAGGAAATTAAATATGAAATACGTTAAAATTTATATTCTCAAATAATAAAATAAAGTTAAGAACAGCCTAAAAAGATTCAAACCAGGATTTAATAATGACAAGATTTAGTAAAATTGAGCAAAACTAAGAATCCATCTCCTATTTACTTTCTGGCGATAAGAAAAAGACGATGAATGTGTTTTCCGAATTCCTTAGGTTCCGGAAAACTAAAAATTCGGATGTTTTGTTTATAAGAAGCCATCTGTAGAGAATGTGCGTTATCCCAGAAAATAATAATGATTTTCAATAAAGCATGTAACAAGAAAGAGGGAACATAGAAATCAATGCTTCATGGTAGCTGTGGGTTCAACGCTTAATGCGAGCAAGTGTCGCTACTACTTTATCGGGCTTCATATATAAATTACATGGGAAATTACGAAAAATAGGGGAATGGTGAAAGAGTTTGAGTTTTGTTTAACGGTATATCAACCTCTGTGGGTTATTTAATGTCAAAAAGATAGGATTTTAAGATTTTTTTCTAATGTTTGGTAATAGTGAAAAAGTTAATTTAGTCAGATTTTGATGAAAATTTTTTTTAGAAAACTGATGATTTCTTCTGATTTTTTATTCAAAAATGAATTGCTGGTAATATTTTTTTTCTTTCAAAAACGTATTATGGGAATTTTATTTTTCATTCAAAAATGTGTTATGGTAATAATTTTTTCTTTCAAAAATGTACTGTTGGTAATATTTTTCCTTCAAAAATGTATATTTTTGTGTAAAAGTCTTTTTTTACATATAGATTTCTATAAAAGTCCATTTTTATACTTTCATAGTGTTTTGACCCCAGTTTGGAGGTTAACTATTTGCCCATAGTTGGGACCCTGACAGGTACTACCACTCCGAATCAGGGTAGACTTGAGAACAACAGCAATTAAGAGGTGGTTCCATGCTCCTCACAACCTCCAAATCTGAGGTCATGCTGCCGGATGCAGCTTACCGGGAATGGTGAAAGTGGCTCTTCCTATTTATTGCTTAGGGTTAATGCTTACTGTTATTTATGATCATTACCTCCTTCGGAAAGAAAAATCAGACTTCGGTTTCCAGTTAAATTCGTTGCATTTACTTACACGCAAATACACTTGGGAAAAGTTTGAATCCGTATCTCCCTCCAGCTATGGATTAAATAGCAGGACAGATTCGGTTCTATAACATTGGTTGGCAACCATTCTACCGCAGTAAGTAATGGAAATCATCTGCCTAGTCAGTCATGTCTCTTTTGAGACATGATCGACCAATCGTGTATCACTTATGGCACTTAACTAACTGGCCTCTAGACTGCATATTTATTTATATATGTCAATTATTTGTTTTGTATAATTTTGTCAGTTATGTTTTTCTTTTTCTTTCGTTTCAAGTTAAGGTATTTGGAATAAATTTTATTAGAGTTGCGTTGTGGAATTTTATTTTGTATTGTTGCGCGCATATGATTGTAAAAAGCAGCGAATGATACCCTGTGATGCATTATTCAACGCATATTGCATCCGTAGGTGCAAAACTACAATCGTAGGAGGACTGATTGAACGAGTCTGACCTCGTTCCATCGAGTCACATATATCACTAGAGCAGGGGTTTTCAAACTTTTTGACTTACTGACCCCTTTTTTGACTTACAGACCCCTTTATACTTCAAGTTTTAGTCTAGGGGCCCACTACAAACGCTTATGATATTTATACATAAATTATTACTAAAAATAGCTTATAGTTTTGCATTAATATAGTAAAAACTCGTTTTAAGCTTACTTTAAATTGATAAATTTAAATTTTCATTTGATAACATTAATAAGTAAAAATAAATATCCAGACATTGAAAATTTGTGCTTTGAATTTCACGTGTTAAATTAATCCACGGACCCCCTACGTGATCCTTGCGGACCCCCTCTGGTCCGCGGATCACTGTTTGAAAACCACTGCAATATAGAACATCATTGTTTATCGTGTCGAACATCTTTCAGACCATGTATAGCAGCACAATCAGCATATACGTGGTATTATCTTGCTCGAACTTCTCGTGGCCTTCATATTGAAGACCTACCTGATAAACCGGTTGAACAATGTTCTGTATATATTTTCCTTTATCTGAACGATACACGCATAAACAACAAAATGCAGTGTGGTTACAACCTATAGCACCCACACTATAACACATCATTCAAGTCCCGGGCCTGATATACAGATGGCACCACTGATAAAATATCCATATGATTTTTATGAAGTACTAACGTTTAAATGGCAACTGACAAAATTTGTGCCCAATTAGATAATTAGGTTATGAATTATAGTTGTTTAAATGATGGTACTGTTGCAAATTTTCATATGGAAAAATTTGAATTTCGTGTGTTGATAAAGTATTGCTTTCTGATGAGAAAAATGCTGTTCAAGCAAAGCAATGGCTTGATAAGTGTTATTCGTATTCTGCTTTGTCGGAAACAACGGTTAAGTGGTGGTAGACTGACTTTAAACACAGATAATAAATGATGCCGAACGCTCAGGTCGACCCAAACACCAAAACATTTACAAATTCTTTTTGGCCGATCGTAAATTTAAGTTGTGTAATATAGCAGAGAAGTTGAAAATATCAGAAGACAATGTATTCACCATTTTGCACGAATATTTGTTAATGAGAAAACTGTGTTCAAAGTGGGTGCCGCGTTTGCTCACAGTCGACCAAAAACAACAACTCGTCAATGATTCAGAGTGTTGTTTGCAACTGTTTCAACGTAACAATTTTCGTAAATATGTGACAGTGGCTGGAACATGGGTCCACCACTTTACTCTAGAGTCAAATCGGCAGTCTGCTGAGTGAACAGCAGCAGGTAAAAGACGTCCCAAGCGACCAAAGACGCAAACATCAGCAGGCAAGGTTTTGGCATCCGTATTTTGGAGTGATATTAAAGGAAAAACCATCAATAGCAAATATTATATAGCATTTGAAGGAAGAAATCGCTAAAAATCGGCCACAAATGAAGAAGAAAAAATGATCTTTCACTAAGACGCGATAATTTTTCAGATTTGCAAAATTGCAATATATGTACCTTAATTCATTTCACCATTGGCATGAAAAATATCTGGGTTTTATGTCATTGTAAGTCTATCTCCCTTTACTCTTACAATCAAATTTCTCCTATGTATCATGATCTGATTGTTTGTTGGTTAGCAGAGATAAGCCTCAAAAAAAAAAAATCTCCCCACCTTAATTGTCTGAATTTGGTAAAAAAATTGTGTTGTTTTTTAAGCTTCAATGTATAATAATTCCTAACAGTTAAACATATTTCACTGCCTGACGATAGTACCCAAAGATAGTACCAAAGCACAACGGCTCTTGTGTTGCAGTAAAATATGTTTTTATTATAAACTTATAATAAAAATATTACCACATATAATGCTCTAAATCACTACAAACAGTGGACTATCAGCCCATTAGTTTGTACTACTTCTAAGCTAGTTTTGTACAATTTTTTAAGTTTTCTATTTTAAATGGAGACCTGTGATTGAACCATCTTGTTTTAAAAGTATCTTTGGCTGATCCCAAGTGTGTATTGTTTTGACCATTTAAGTAATGTATTTTTGGTTTGTAAGTGACTTCTTTTGTATTGCAAAGTCCTGAGTTAAAGCTGTACCAAGAAAATTTCATAAAGAAACAAAACGTCAGAAATTTAAATAGCATTGTACAAAACAAGATCATTAATAAAGAATGTAACTTCAGGGACAAAAAAAATGCCCACTTCAAGGACTTTGTACAAAATTGGCTAGTCACTTGTGCAAATTGAAATTAGAATATGGGAAAGACCCAGACATAACCTGGAGTATAGTGAAAACAGCCAAGCCTGTTTCGTCGTGTCATGGACTTTATCAAGGAAAAGGAATTAAATTAATTTAATTTTAAATAAAATATCTGTCAACAAAAATTGTTAGTAACTAGAAAACACGTTCATAAATTATTCATAAGATTAACTGAAACTAGTAAACATTTATAACTGCTTACTTTTATTTATAAGTATTTGTTGCAAAATAAAATCCTTACAATTGCCTTGATAAACTCCATCTAATGACGAAACTGTTGGTAAAAAGTGATCATTTTTGTCATTATTCTTATATATATATATATATATATATATATATATATAT